>JAYKAV010003055.1:2333896-2416084 GCA_035582835.1 Phoebastria nigripes
GCTTAGGGACATGGTTTAGTGGGGCTTTGTGGTGTTGGGTTGATGGTTGGACTTGATGATCTTAGAGGTCTTTTCCAACCTTAATGATTCTATGATTCTATGATCTTAGATTCATTAATGAATGACAAAAATAAATGTTGATATCAATACTGATAGATATTTTAACAATCAATAGTAGAACTAGAGAAATGATAACACATACAGCTCATCCTTTTTTTTGTCAGCACTGCTAGTTACAGGTACAGTGGCAGTATCTCAGTGATGCTGCAAAGAAAGCAAAAAATTGAATGATTTCAGGCCATTTAACAATAAGCACCAGGTCCTCCTAATCGTCCCACAAAGCTTTTGTAAATTTACTGAGTAGAAGTGAGAAGGGGTGGTATGTCACTCTGCAAGTTTCATGAACTTCTTCCCAACTGCACCATTTGCATTATTAGGATCGGCAGGACCCCAGCCCCTTGTATCATTTCTGTCTAATGAAAATGTTGATGTTTAATACTCAGAATTTGTGACTGGATATGAGATATGATATAACAGAGACCCCTTACACCATTTGTGTCTAATATTAGACAATAATGAAAGGATTTTATATTTAGCAGTTAGAATTTGTGACTGATCTTATCCGTTTCATAAATTTTCACTAGAACATTGTTTCCTCGTGAAAAAGAAAAAAATAGGTACAGTGCAAAGACATAAGGCACTTTCTTCTTTACACCTCTGTCCCACTAAAGGCAGCAATAGAGGGAGAATTTAAGAAGGTTCTAAGAGGTGGAGGGGGTTGGCTAACGGACCTTCTTATCGTGAATGTACATGTGCTCTCAAGAGCACAAGCCTGGCTGAGAATTTATGCCATCCCTTTTCAAAGGAATTCATGGAGATATGTATATCATCAGGCCCACTCTGCGGAGCTGTGCTCTGCTTGGCAGAGTCCTATAAAAGCTTCACAGTGACAAAGCAAGTTTTTCTCCTAACCGCTGAGCAACCTAAACCCATTGCAAACAAGTGTGGCATATTCTCAGAGAGAGAGGCAGCATCTGCCTGCAAGTACTGTTCTTTTTTATTGCAACATCATGGGTGCATCCATTTGCTCCCTTCCAGAGAAGCTGTGGATGTTATGCTTGGAGATGATGCTATAATTCTAGGCAGAACTTTATAGATAAGGAGATCTCAGGAGACACCAGAATTATGTAAGATATTTGATGGTGTTAATTTTTTTTAACTTGTATGTCCAAGAATCTCACATAGCACAGCTTTGTCCCCCTGTGCTGTTTCAGAGCCAATTATTTCCCACGTGGAACCTCCTGGAACTTCACCGGCTAAACTTGATTCCATAGAAGAGGTTTTGTTTTGTTTTTCATGTCACAACTGAGACTGTGTAAGAAAGTGTCTGCTTAATGCTCCAATAACTGCACAAAGGGTATAGTTTTCCTCTCTTCCTGTAATATTCAGAAAAAGTTCAGGGAAAGTGTCTTTCACCCCTCTCCAAATCTTTTTCATTAATTTGCAATTGAAGTTGAGGAGGAATGTGAAAGAAAGGGTGTTTTCATTTGTTAACTAAAGCAAGCTAATGAGTGTCATCATCTGTATTAATGTGATTGCTTCCCATTTGAGAAGCATATAGGGCAAGAGGAAAAGTGAGAACGAGGATGAATATCACATCCCAGGTGAATTTAGCTGCTGTATCCTATTGAGCCCCATCAAAGCAAATGAAAATGGTTTTGCTAATTTTCACAGAGTGCCCAAATCTAGCAAAGGCTATAGCTCTGCTACTATTCCTTTATGGATTTCATTGTCTTACTCCAGAGCAAGGAAACAATATCTGAGAAGAATATCTATGAAAATATTTTTTTTTTAAGCTCAGTAAATGACAGTCTTGTTTTTTCAAAACTTTTTCTTAGAAATGTCTTAACAATTTCAACTGAAATATTCATACAGAAAAGTCAGATAGAGGGAAACATTCCAAACGTAAAATGGCAGGCAAGATTTTCCAAGTTATGAGCATTTAAAAGCAGGATTTTATAATAGAAATTATCAAACAACCTTAATAATAACTGGTATGACATACTCCAGCAATAATATTTTTTTTTAATTTTAGGATATCTTTGTAACAATATGGATGTTGCTGCAAACACCACAACATCATCACATACTCTCTCACCTACTTCCAAAGTCACGCAAGCTCCTGAATCAGAAACACCACCACGCGAGAGCGATCACGTTCCAGGTCTGTTTTTTAATTTGTTGCTTCCTCCAAATCCTGGGTTGGTTCTTCCCTCAGCGGGCACACCCAAGTCTTGTGAATTCACTGTTCCATTTTTCCCCTGTTATTTTCCACCCAATGACTCTTTCTATCCCAAAGCCTTAAAAAAATTGCAAACACAAACCACTTTAGCAGCAATATAACCCTGTGATTGATTTAAACAGGTTTCCCCTGTTTCTACAGAGGTAGAAGCTGAAGCACAAAGAATATTTCAGATATCTCAAATAACACAGCCTAAATAATTATCTGTCAAGAAGCAGAAAATACATCACTTAGTATAAAATGAGAGGCACTTTTCATGATCAGTGGATAGCTTGATATTCTGTGCTAAAGGAAGAAATCTTGAGGAAGATAACAGCAGAAAAAGGCCCCACAGACCTGCTGAGTGTCTTGATTCTTTCTGTGATGCCCCTCTGTGCGGGATCAGCAGCACCTGCTGCTCTCTCAAGTGATACCCTGCTCCTGCAGATCTTTCTAGAGGCTTTATGAAGTGACTGCTTTCACAAGCCCCATCTTTGTTCTTACGACCCCAGCTACGAGCTGCATGAAACTTTATAGGTACAGGCCAGGGCTTCAGAACGCTAACGCTTTCTTAATTCCTACGTTTGTCAGGCATTGTGTGGTGGTGGTCTCTGAAGCAGCTGCTAGGGTAATGTTGCTAGCTGAAGAGTCAGGAATTTTACCTGCCCTCTTTCTTCCTCGCGTCTTCTCTGTGCTTCTTACGCCGAGACACTACTCAAAGCTCAGTGGTGAAGATGGAAGAAAGGCAAAAAGGAGGAGGAAACTTTTGGCAGCAACAGTCTTATCTGCTTGCTTCCTCCTTCCTCGTTCGGCATGGCAGGATCTGAAGAAAGCTGCTGTTCTGACTTGGACTTAGTTATGCTAATTACAAATATATGTAAATGCACAGCGCTCTAAATATACGAGAGCGCTCCGGCACACAAAGCCTTACCTGCCAAACAGACAAAGCACGTATGAAGGAGGGTAAACAGAAATCAGTGTACAAGTATGGTGAATGTAGGTACAGAGTAGTTAATAGCTGCCATCCATTATTTTGGCAGGAAATAATGAGTTAGTTTCCTTCTAACACCTGGCTGTAAATTCAGTGCTTTGTAATCACCAAAAAAAAGGTAGGGAAAACAGCTTTAGCTTCATTACACATAGTTGTACAGTTTTCTCATGTTTCTAATTTTCATTCTTTTCCTTTTAACAGAAGAACATCTGTCAGCTCTATTAGGTAGGTTGACAACTTCAATATATATACTTCTCCTTAAATAATTTTTTTCTTTACCTAAGTTTTGAACTTTTAACTTCTTTTACTGCAAGTGGTTATAGAAAACAAAAGCTATGTATGGACTTGCCTACATTAGCCTGAAAAACTCTGTTTTTATAAGAGTATTAAAGACACTCCTTAATTGCAAATCATGCTACTTCTCTGGTGATTTGAGTAATAAGAATATCACTCTACTAGACTAAACCATAGTAATTTACTTTCTTATTACCATAATTAGTATTTGGGGCTTTTTCTTTCAGTAAAATCTGTAGCACCAATAATATTGTGAGCAGCAGTAACTGTTGGTATATTAAGATTGGAGATGAGTATAGCACATACTTTGCACTGCCAAAAAATCATTGACTGTAATGAGCTGTAATATGCTTGGCTCATTTCTGTACAAATCCAGACTTGAATGAGATTTTGTTTGTAGGAAAAATAAAGACCTAGATTTTAGTGTCACATATAACCATTTTATGCTGCATAGTTATCCACCACAAAAGTAGGTATTAATTTTCTCCTTTTCTTAATGGCTTAGCGTCATGGGTACCTTTCTTTTTGCTCTTCTAGTGGCAGGAATCAGCATTTCCTTTGTGTTCCTTTTTATTCTTGTAATTATTTGTGTTTGGTGTGCAAGGAAAACATCAAAGGTAAGTCCAAGTTTTTACCTTTGGATATTTGTTTATGTATGTATATTTATCTGTATATACTATAGAACTTGAAGGGTCAGCTTCCCAATTTTTTCACTTTTCACTCAGATTTCTGGTGTTCATTTGCACTGTAGTTGCTTTTCCACTGGGATTTTTTTGCCACCTAAAATTAGTCATCTTGTAATCAAGGTTTAATTTACCTCAGCTGACCTCCCTTCCTGGGTAGTACCTGCTCACATTTTAGTAGGAATGGCTCCTGGTTTGCAGTTTTATTCTCTCTTTAATGACAGCTTTTGTCATTAAAGGTCCTGCATCAGAGATGACAATTGAACAGTTCAAGTGAGTTTTATCTGTCTGAGTTACTTTGGATGCTATAATTACTTTGCAACCACAGTCTTATCTGTGATAAGTTAATATTGCTAAAAATTAAAATATTGTTTAACTTATCCAATAATAAGAATAAATGCAGTAACACTTACTATAGATTCAGGTATGCGAAAATAGTCTACTGTATTAATGAAACAGGTTAATATAAGGAAAAATATCAGCAGAACTAATACTAATATTATATTGACATTATTGATTTTGTATTTGTGTAGCTCAGATGCATACTGCAGTGATAATAACATATTTGTATTTCTTGCACAGGGAAGTTCGGCTGAAATTAATTCTGTCCCCTCTGGTGAACCTGGAGTGTCCTTAAAAAAAATTTCAACACATGAGAACCCATGCGAGTGGCCTTTTGAAAGAGCATTACAATGACAGCGGGAGAGCTGTGGCATGACCCTTTGGTCTGTGCACCTGTATGGCAAAACCACGCATACCATAGGACTTCGAGTCAGTAATTTTCCCTTTTTCAGTGAGCGTTTCAAAATCCCTCCAAAATAATTTGGAATGTCAGTTAACAAGAAAATCCTGTGGCCAAAAGAATCTCAGTCAATGCTGTTAAGTAAAGCGTTAAAACCGGGGGAAACATTAAAACCAGGGAGGTTCTTAAATGCCACCTGACGTGGCATGCGTTGCCTGTAGCATAACAAGAGGAAGGTCAAACTGCTGCAGAGCCTCAAGCCTTATAATCTCTTTCCTCATCAATACCATAACTAAATCCAGTTCTGAGAACTGTGTGATACTAAGGACTCTGGGAAACTTAATCATTGGTATTTATGGCCTTTGCTGTGTATTTGATCTGTTAGATACTGCAATGAGGTGTATTTCCACCCTACTCTTATTTCAGTAATATTTTTCATGTTTTTCTTTTCTTATGTCCTGTTCAGGAGGAAAGAAGAAAGGAAAGTCCTCTCAATTGTAGCTATTTAAACAGCACTCTCAAAAGAGCTGTATCTTCAAAAGAGTTAAATTCTTGAAATTAAAGAGATCCTAGTTATAGAAAATGGCGCACTTAGGCTATGTCTGTTCTAATAAATTAAACCTGCACAGCCTGCATGGGAACATTGCTATTGTTGAGACTAGCTGGAATAGCCCTTGTTTGTACTTGTTTACATGTGAACTACCTATTGGAAATGGCTCCTGGAAGGCTCTAGCTTCCAAAATTTGGCTCAGGCCAAAACCAGCTTACCAGCATAAACAGTACTATTCCAGTGCCTGGGAGTTTCCTAGGCATTGTTTAATTTACTAGTCTAGACATACAGTGTTATTGTTTAAAGCTATTTTTAAACTACATATTTGATGTACCTACTCACTCATTTATTGACAGTTATTAGCAGTGATTAATCAAAGCTGGCCACTGCAAACTTTCATTTACTCACTGTGCTCTGTTTTTCTGCTGCATYGTAGGTGTCTAAAAAGCCAGTTGCTTGAATATAAGGCTTGTTGCTAAAAGTTTATTATGGTGCCTTAGACCGGAGCGTGAATTTACAGAGTTGAACTGTGTTGCACTCTCTCACTAGGTAGACGCTCTCATAGCATAGAGTAACAGAGTAATCTCACACCCTGACCTTAGGCCAAAGCTTTTGCATCCTCACTGACTGAATGCTGAAATCACTAGTGCAATGTAAATTCATATCCTGGCCTATGGCTCTGTGAGACTGTGTAAATTAATCAGTGTGAAACCCCATGTTGTGACAAGGCTGCCACTAGTACCCAGAGAAATTTCATAGCCTGAACAAAGACATGCAATTCAGTTTTCAGCACATCATCTATTTTGTAAGAAAGGAAATAAGGAAATCTCAGGAAAAACTATTCTTATAGAATGCAAAAAATAAGCTAATGCATTGATAAAATTATGTCCGTTAAAATCAGCAACTGTGTGGCTAAAAGGTTAACTCCTCAGTTGGTATAAACTGATAGACCTTCCTTCCTCTAGTTTTAGCCCTTGATGATGATGATTATAATAATCAAGCATCAGTTAAGGCTGAAAACCTGAATTTTATTGGATGATAACGTCATTATTCCACTACTTCTTCCCCTAACTGAGTAGCACTTACTAACTGGTGTCAGGTGCTCTCAGGAGCAAGTGACTGCTGTGGAGCTCTGCTGGAGCAGGAGCTGGGGGATCTGGGGCAGAAGGGGCCAGAAGACACAGAGCCAAAGGGCTGCCCTCCGGTAACATGGTAGAGGAAAGAGGACCGGAGAGCTAAGGGGATCGTCTGAGACAGCTCCACCAAAACATTCCTGTGTGAGCTTTGGCAAGTGACCTTTATTTCTGAGACTGAGCTCCTGGTCTATAGGACAAAACCGGTAGCATGACCCTATCTCATATTTATCTGAGAAGATAAATACATTTAAGGGCATGGGGTGTGTAAGTCCCACAGTAATGAAGCTATCCTGAGAGCTGTAAATTTGCAGGAAATCACAGATTCTGTTTGTCTGTAAATCTTCTCAAGCCGGTATTTTTTTTCACAGTTACAGCAGAGAAGAATGTTATGTCAGCTTTCAATTTCAGGTACTGATTGACATTCTCTACAAATAAAAGCAGTTTCTTGCCAGGGTCTGCACTTACTTCATGAGTGCCAAAGAGATATTTTCAGTGAAACAAAATGCAAAGGAATATTTGAAAGTTCACCACTTTTTCCATCTGCTCAATAGATAAAGACATCTTTTTCATTTCTGTGTGTTTATTCTGAGTTTAAGACTGAGGTAATTATATGAATTATATCTGCAGCAATATTATTTGGGGTGAGAGAGTTGTGCTATAGCTGCTTCCTATGTGTTTTTTTTAATGTGCATCTTCTGTTTTCCTTCCATTAAATAGAAGTTCAGTAAGTGCTTAAATGCTTTTCTAGATTCTAGATCAAGAGTGCCCTGAGCAACAAACAGTCTTAGTTGAATGCAGAGGAAGTAAGAATAACAACCATTTGATCATTTGCCAGGAATAATTTCATATAAACCATATTTACAGTACTTTTTAATTGATGTTTGAAAGCCTCTATGTGAATGATTCTGCTTTTGGAAATGTTTTCAGAGTGGTTGTATTTTATCTGAACTCCTACAGAATTTGTGTACTAGAAATAATATTTACTATTTGTTATTTTGTGTTCACGTTTTGTTATTGCACTGTTTAAAATGTTTGTGATTGCTAAGTAATCAAAACAATTTCCTCTAGCTTGGGTGACCAGTCCCACAAGAGTGGATACTGACTACTTAGCAGTTAAACTACCTGTGAACTTGGAATTATTTGTGTCAATGAAGTCTGTGCAACATATGGCCTGACACATGCGCTCACAAAGCGGTTTGTTTGGCTCACTGCGCTGCAGTTTCATTGCATGCTGATCAGCAGAGAGACTGACAGGCATTACGTACGGATGGGGTAGATGGCAGTAGCGGCTTGCTGGGAAACAGTGGGGAGATGGTATTGAAAAAGCAGGTTTAGACAATAAGGCAACAGAAAACTTAAAAGAACTGTATTCTGTGGCTCTGATTTGGAAATGAGGCACGCCTTATAGCAAAGTTAGAGGGCATTGGCATGAGATGGGGGAGGTGAAGTGTTTATTAAAATGGAAAGGGAGAAGTGTGTGGAAATCGGGAAAGCCCTGATTAGCAGAAGCTGGGGGCACGGAAGTCAGACCAGCAGTACATGCTACCTATGGTTTGATGGCCTTTATATTCGTTTGAATGGTAAGCCCATTTWAAGTTAGTTTATTCATACTTTTTTTCCAGTACAGGAAAGATGAGAAGGAATTGCCTTAATTTGCAGGAAATAAGTTTCAGGACAGATAGCAGAGAAATCTTTTTGAATACGAGAAGGGAAAAGCAACCTACCCAAACTGGTGTTGGAACCTTGCTCCGTGGAGATTACTTTTAAAAACAGATTACACAAAATACCACTATTCCTGGCACAATGCGAAGAAGGTTGTATTAAATACATTCTGCGGGTCCCCTCAAGCTCTGAATTTCCAATTTCTAACAAATACCACAGCTAGCTAGCTGTGTTTGTACAATAGCTAGCTCCATTTGTGACTAATTTGCAAAAAGTGAAAATGCTGAGAGCCCACTGAGCCCAGCACCCTGCAGGCAGCAACACTAGTAACAGGTACCTTAGGAAAAAGATGAGYGTAGAGCAGATGTAGAGTAATATTCGTCCCTTTGCATTCAAACCTTTTTAAATTTACTGCCTTTCCAGCAGTGCAGACTTGACCTGTACAACACGCTGAAGACATGAGTTCCATAGCTTAGGATCTCTTTTCTCTCTCTCTCTCTCTTTTTTTTTTTTTTTTTTTTTTTTTTTTTTATTTTTTTTTTTTTTTTTTTTTTTTTTTTTTTTAAAATCTGCTAATAGGCTTATTCATTGTCCTCTGCATCTTTTTACTATGAACAAAACCAGTGGACAGTTACTCTTTCCCTTTTCCATGTCATTCATGATATTATAGACCTCTAGCATAACTGCTCTGTCCCCCAAAGTAACAGTGTTGCTTATACCAGATTGATTTAAAGTTTAGCACTTTAAAAATGTGAAAGCAYATCTGCTTTTAATAACTGGAGGCTGAAAATTGCAAGCTTACTGTACTTTCTGAGGTAATAATTGCAAATTTTACAGTTTCTACAAAATGTTTAAAAGTTAGCATCTGCACTATGGTGTGGAACACAAGTTAGAAGCAAAAAGTATGCTTCTTCAGTTCAAGTATGTTTTGCTAAAGAACATTGACAGTATTTTATATAGTCACTTGTATTAGTTATGTATCATCCCTGTTTTTATACACATCAGCCATCTTGGTCAAACCAAAAGACTTACTCTCGCTTGACATAAAGATGAACACACATTGAAGGATTCACCCACAAGTTGCATTAACCTCTATCTCATAAACAGAGAAAAACATTTTCAATATGATTAAAATTGAAAGCCTGGCAGTAAAAGCTTAGGCATTTTTAACCCTTAAGCCCTTTCTTATGCAAAGTCATCCTTCAGGCCTTTAAAATTTTATTTGTATCCACTTGTGGATACAAATAGAGAGATACATATAACATAAATAATAAATAAAGATTCATGCCCCTGCGTGTTTTCTTGTCTACAGAGGTCTAACCTATAAATGAGACCAGACAGAATATTGTAGATGGTAAATATGATACAGGGTGAGAAAGGACTGAAGGGCCCAGGGTATTATTGACAATATGTGTGTGTGTCTTTATTTAGACAGACAGTAGGTGCGATCACCACCGCCAGGCCATTTCACACCATCTCAAACAAGACCGTGAAAGCACCTTGCAGTGAATTGTCAAAAATCAGTAGGACTGCTTCTGTTCTTCAGCAGTCCTTGCCAAGAAGCAAAGCATTAAATAGACACACACACAAACACATGAAATACCTTTCTGTCTCATAGACATTCCTGCTAGCGAGCTTTGAACCAGGCTGGATGGCTGGAAGCAACCATGTTGGAGGCAAACTGGATGCTTTTTGTTGTTAGCACTTGTTCTTTTGATAGAAAGACATGGGTCCATTGACAGAGAATTTCAAACCAGTTGTTTTCAAAGCACTAAGTTTTGCTCTCAGACATCACTTTATAATCATGCTTTAATACTGTTCAAATAATTGTGGCTTTCTATTCCCTCCTATGTGTGCTCAAGTACAGTAGAGAGAAGTGCCGGAGTAAGACACCTGTGCTGTCTGATTCGGGGACTCCAGTCTGTGTACAGGAGCAGGAAGGGGAGTATTCTAATGTATGCCATTGATAGGGTTTGTGTGAGRTCCCCCTGTAGAGATATGTTCTCCTGTGCCCCTCCCTTGCCTCAGTTAACCCATGAACACCCTCTTTTTCACTTTATGCTGGACATAACCTTTTTTTTGCATACAAAGGGTGTTTTGACAAGAAGCAGCAGAGGTGCTTTTGCCAGGTTTGTGCAATCAAAAGTACACCAGACAAGGAGAATTTTTCCTGAAATCTGTAGCTGGTGAGGGATCATTTTGCGTAGCTGTAGTGTAGCCTCAATAAGTGGAATGCCTGGGCTAATTTTAGTGGAACTACTTTGTATGTATTTCAGATATACCTGGCAGCAGTTTTGTACCTCCATTTAAACAAAAAGGAAAAAGAAATTTCTGGAGGACCCTTTACTTAAAATGTTCAACAGGCTGACTTATATTTTGTAGCTACCTCCAGCAGGAATTCTGAAAGTTTAATAGTACAGGCTGGGTAGGTAAACATAGAGATGTATAAGTAATGTAGAAAAATTTCTATGTTTCACATACTCTGGTTAACATAGTCATTGAGTATATGTATGCTATCATGAATTTACTGAGGAGGTAGCCTCCTGTCCAGTTGTCAGAATTCTTCTGAGTTGAACTGTTGGGACATGGATTTTGACTAACTTAATGAAGTCTGTTCCACAACAAACATTGCCAGGGATGACACTGTATCTCAATAATTGCTCTCTGAGCGAAAAAATAGATTATTTCAGATCTCTACAAAAATGAGAGATGAGGTGTAGAATGCTACTTGCTGTGTGAAACTGCAGACAATGCCAGTAAAGGTGCAAGAATATATCAGCCCTAGAGGCTGTGTCRTGATCAAAGTCTGGAAAATCATGGATTCTGAGAAGGATCGTCAGGGAAAATATGGTGAGCGCCTGAAAAAGGCTCTGTCCCAGCAAGGCACCGTGTGTATATCAGGAATGCTTTGGTGTTTTCTCTTATTGCTATTGCAGAGTGATTAGGGGCAACGGAACTTGCTGCTTATTCAGTAAAAGATTCCCCATGAGGATAGAGTCACATGCGCTGTTAGGACCAGGAAGTTTTGTACACATAAACACGTGCACATGGAATCACAGAACGGTTGGGGTTGGAAGGGACCTCTGGAGGCTGAACTTGTGCAAACCTTTTGTGTTTTTCTTTATGAAAGACAACATCAGTAAAAAGTCAACTCTATGAAACAAAACAAAGTCCAGCTCCCTCTCTTCTGTACGGAATATAGAATAATCACTGCTGTTAGCAGTGACTAAAAACATGCAGAGCAATCAAATCTGTTTCGTCAGTGACTGTAACAGGCTTTCAGATACATAGCTACTACTAAGAGGGCATTCTGGGATAGCAGTAAACTACAGTAATCTAGTGTTAACAAACAGTATATAGTGGTAGATACAGCGTTTTAAGTGTGAATCACAAAGCGTAAACTAGCCATTGTTTTCTAGGAAGAAATATATTCTGACATTGATTCTTCCCTCATTTGTAATAGTTGGCAAAAATCTAATCTTTGCATAAAGACCACTTCTTCATCTAGCACAGGTTTTGTAATGTTCTGCAATACTAGTGTCCGACATTGACTGGTGTTAAGCAACTGTGTGTCCTTTCTAGAAGTCAGCCATACTGCTTTGTGCCTCTCAGGGGTCAAGCCCAGAGCATTCGGGAGGTTTCAGGAGGAGTGTTGCCGATGACTTCTAAAACAAATTAATTTTCACTGTAACTGTGGACCAAACTGTGCAAAATTTTCTCACATCAGTAATCCACTGGAGTCATCAAGACCATTCATGTGAGCAATTTACTGAGCTTCATTTCTCTTGCTCTGTGCTATAGATACTGTGCTGCTATTTTCTTCTCCCATACAACTTCTTTACAACTAAAACTCTGGTTTTAGATCTCATTTGTGTTAACAAAGGAATTCCTTTCAAAGTTTCATCCAGTTAGGCATATTCTTTTAAGGAATATAATTCCACAGTTGCATGTTATTCTGAGCTTGCAAAGTGCCTTCTGACAGTAAAAAGTTGATCTCGGATTCTCACTTAGAACAAGTAAGCATAGATCCAGTGCCTGCACGTTATATCAAATGAAAAGCGTGGTCTGAATAATAGAAGAGAAAAAATAATCTACCATTCTTCAGTACAGATTTGCAACAGCAGCAGCAGATGGCTTAGATACAGCAGGGTCCGGGTATATGAATAGCGACATTGTTATTCATCCATCAGCCTCATTACACCTAGGCAGTCTGTCTGTGCCCTGTTATAGGCACCCTATTGTAACCCGAGAATACATTTTGATCAAGATGTATAATCCTGGCATTAAATAAGTACATTTTGAAATGGGATTATTGTGAGGATGATTAACATGGCATCCCAGATTCTGATCCTACTGTGATTAGAAGAAGAATGAATTYATCACCACTGCATTTTGAATCTTAGCACCTTGAGACATTACAGTGACTCAGAAGGCTGGATTTGCTTTCTTATCTGCATATTGAATTTCAAGGCCAATGATAGACCTTGATGATAGAAAAATAGTCTGTAATCATCAGAAAGATTCTCATTAAAATAATGACATTGCAAAAAGCTTTAAAAGCAAAAAAGGAAGTATCAACTTCTTTGAAGCATATAGATTCAGTACTAGACAGAGGAGGTTATGGCTAGCTTTAATTTAGTAACTGAAACGGAAACAGGGAACATATACAACTGGAATTAGGGCATAGCATGTTTAAGGTTTTCAAAGAAGATTAAAAATATATTCTGTTCAGGATTTGCATTTGTTATACGATCAGGCAAAATGTAGAGCTGGGGGGGGGGAAGCTACCTTTTAAAAGATGCCTACCTGGTATTTTTAGATCTTATTAAACCTTTTAAATTTCTATTCAAAACATATTTGTAATACTTCTGTTGAAGAAGCTGAATCAGTTTCTGGAATTTGTAGTGACTGAAATTTCCAAGTGTTTGCTTTCAGACATACATTTGCAGGAACACCCAGTATGGATGAAAAGCAACGAACAAATTAGGAATACAGAGAAAGACTGAGGGGTGGGTTGCCATGCCAGAAAGTAGAAGGTGGCCACCAGCTGCAGTAAGTGGAGACAGGACTATCTGTTCCCCCTTAGAAATCTACCTCAGTAGCCTGGGCGTACTGGAAGAGAACATGGGATGTATATCAGGAAACAGCTTTGAAGGGTGAGAACAGAATCTAAAATAAAGATTTACATATGCACATACACAGACACTCATAATTGAAAAAGTCAAAGCTCAGAAGAGCACTGACTGGAGAGGACTGGGATAGGGAAGCAAGTCAGGAGAGACTTAAAAAGACAGGGAGGGGATCTCAAGTGGCTGTGCTGCAGAAAATGCCTATTTGGCTCTCACCTAAGATATGAGCCATCAAAGAAGGCTCATATCAAAGTAAAGCTCACAAATTTGTGAGCACACCAAGAAGGAAATATTAGCTGGTGATGCTAATGGGGAAGAGAAAGCAATTTCAACAGTAGCTTAGTAGTGAGAGGACAAAGTAGCTGTGATTAAATGGTATGAATGATAAATGTTTAAGCCACATTGTTCAGCAAAGAGAACTACTGAGGTGATTCCTGTTACATAGTTTGGTGTAGATGTCCTTGATCTGTGTACCTCTTACAACTATCAAAAAGCAATCTGGCCATTCAAGCAGCCAGCTTCACAAGAAATTGTTTGTTCTGCTGATTTACTGTTTAAGGTTGGACAAACCAACTACCCTTATTTTATTTTGCTGAATTCTAACATATATGTGGAAGCATCTGTAGGTTTCACAGAATCACAGAATGCTTGAGGTTGGAAGGGACCTCTGGAGGGCATCTGGTCCAACCCCCCTACTCAAGCAGGGTCACCTAGAGCCAATTGCCCAGGACCATGTCCAGACAGGTTTTGAATAATCTCCAAGGATGAAGATCCCACAACCTCTCTGGGCAACCTGTGCCAGTGCTCRGTCATTTCCATTTCTCTGTGTTCCATTTAAACAGAACTCTGTTTGTTGTTGTGGGGTTTGGTTTGGGTTTTTTTTTTGGGGGGGAACAGGAAAAAAACAAACGTGGTTTCATATTTAGTTTTTGCAAGCTTCTGTCCTACTTTTCACTTGGTTGTTGTGGTGTTGCTAAAATAGATGCTATTATGCTAAATTATGTCTTTACACCACCATTTACAAAATTCCCACCGTTGTAATTTATATATAATTACCATGGATGTCTAAGTCAGAATTCTAGGGTTTATAAAGGCTTGCCTGTTCCTAGGTTTAAATAATTTCTTATGGGGCTTCCTCTTAGGGAGAGAGAATGCCTTAATCAGTGCTCAACTCAGCCCCTGATTTAAAAAGTTATTTTAATGTTGCTTCACTCACTGTTGCAGTTTATACGGGTCTTGGGTAGAAATTTGTCATTTTAGAAAGCCATTTAGACATTTAAGACATTAAATCAAAATTGATTTGTGTGCTGTTGAAACGAGATTTAGCAATCTAAATTTGTCAGATCCTCAGAAATGCACAAATTGCTTCTCCTGGAAATCCAAAATGGTTTCTTTCCAATAAGCTCCTGATGAGCTTGTGCTGGTGGAGCCAAGATGAAGAAACTTTGTTCTACTCATTTTATGTTAACCAAGCAAAAGCGAAATGTGACTCCTTGGTCACAGGCTACTTAGTCATTTATCAGGAAACTTAAACTGATTCTAGAAATGTTCACAGGTGTTTCAGTATCTTTGGAAATCTGGATCTCAGTTCTCATTCACACATTTTACTAACAACCATTTTGGTTAGTACCAATAAGGGGCATGTTTTTTTCCCTATACGCATGTATTTGCTAGGAAGCCAACTGAGAAAATGAAGCAGGTTTACATGTGCTAATTATAAATATGACTGGCAACACAACTGGATTGTGTGCTAGTGGGGAAAACAATTAAAAATTTAACTTCAGGTGAAAATTATCCAGAACATTGATAGATGATTTGGCACCTTTTTATGGCCTACCAGTTCAGCTCCTCCGCTGAGTTAGACCTTTCAGTTTGTTGCTGTACCAATGCCAGCTAAGGCCGCCAGTTTCTCACTGACAGTGAATTCACGGCAAAACCGCAACTTGTATGCCATTCTGTACTGTCTGCTCTTCTCTTGTGAGCAGAGTTGTGAGATGCACAAAAATCCCGTCTTGTGAGTGCAGCTCTCATCTACCCAAATAATCTGCTTGCCCATACAAACATAACAAACAGCCATAGACGAGTAACGGAAAGATATCTGGAATCCAAAATAAAGGTAGTTGCTTTAATTTTTGCCAGGCATGGAAGTGTTTGTGGGGGTTAGCAGCAAAGCCCTTCACTTTCATACATGTAAATCAGAGCAATGCAGTGTGTTTGAGAGGTTATGGCAGGCAGAGTTGTCCATATCTCATAAACCAGCTTGAATCGGCAACTCAGGATATGACTGTGCAAAACCAACAGCTGGGGTTTAGAGGAGAAAACAACTGCTGCAAGCAAGGAAGAAAAAGCTGTACTTTCCATCTTCCTGGCTCCAGAGTCTTAAAACTTTCTTTCATGCACTGTTATTTCATGGGCAATGAAGGGCGTTCACAGAGAATGTAAGAAGTGAGATGTAAGCATGAATGGGGCCTAGCAGAAACGTCTTGGAAGAAAATCATGAACTCTATGACAATATTGTAATCCCTGTCTCTGCTCTTCTCCAAAATGTTTGAATTAGATTCAGGTACTGTAATGACTGAACAAATAGATGTCTGAGCCCAACCTACATGGACTTGATTAATGTTACTATTAATGAGTTCTGTTTATTGCTCTGTTCTGGACAAAATCCAGTCAATTAAGAAAGAAATTACATCAGGGAGTTCATCGATATTCATCAAGGAGTATGCTTTATGTCTTCTCCTACTAAGGCACTTCATTCTCTGCCCTTTACGTTGGTGCAAGTGGGAGAAAAACACCAGGAACTTTCTCCTACTGTTTCTTTACCCAAGCTTAAGAAATGGGGCACCATCCCTTCCTCTGCCCTGGGGGATGCATTGCACATGGGTGTGAGATTGAGTGCTGTACGACTGAGGTGCTACGGATCAGTCCTAGCCCCTCATAAGGCAACGTCTGATGGCAGGATCTGTCTTTATGAGAACATATCTGCTTTTCACAGAATCTTCAGTTTCCTGTCTGTAAGACATATTAGGTATGTTTTAATGACAACTCCAGACTAGTGGAGGCTGGCGCTAAGTATTTTGCAGCTATGTATATTATGCCAAATTCAAAAAAACCACAAGACTGAAGCTGAATGTCAGGTTAGAGGTAGATGTGGTTGGGCCAAGTATTAACTGAAGAAAGTGGATATAGCAGCAGGCCTTTGAATACTAGAGTTAGCTTGGCTTTTACCACAAAAAAAAATTTCATTTGAACTCACAGCTAAAAATGTCACTGCTGTGTGTACTCACTTCAGCTCAGAATGAGCTGTCAGTGGAAAATACGATCTTCCAAAATTCCCTTGTGCTTTTTTACCACACAGAATCCTGGAACCCTCAGAGGTGGTGTGGAGACACAGAACAATGCAATTTTTATGTAGTCACACAACGTGCATGACCAAAATGCTTTCTGCATATAAATAATACAGATACAGATACCCCCCTTTGCTAAGATGTAAGAAATCAAAAAGTGCAGTTCTGAAATGCTACGGCAAAAAGCTGTGTTTTCAATTTGAAGTGAGAGCTGGGAGCATGTGAAGAATAAATGAAATGGAGAGATTAAGCAAGACTGTGGGATAAATATTCTGGTTCAGATGTAAAGGCTTTAGTGACAATGTCAGATGCCTGGGGGACAAGAATGAAGCAAGGACAGAGATCAGGGTTAGAAATAGTTTACATAAATGGAAGAAATAGGTCTAAGAAGTCCAGAAGAGTATAAAGGATGAAATAGCAAAAACAGTATAAAAAAGACCAACGTCTAGAAGAACAGATGGGGAAATGAGATTTGAAGGCTGAAAGCCAAGATAGTAAGCAACCATCAATGATGAGGTCTGAGAAGTAGAGATCTCTGAGGTGAGGGAAGACAACTGGAGGTGGACACTTGGAAGGCTGAAGGCATAAGATAGAAGGAAGTAGAAAGGAAATGCTGAGATTTAGAGAGTGAAATCAAGCAACTCAACATTTATCCTTGGAAAACTAAAGGTGAGTGCAAACCAAAGTCACGAGTATTGCTTTGAAGTGTCCAAATGTTAGAAAGGACCAGCGTGTTTCCGAATAAGAGCTTATGTGTGACATGAGTACTGGAAGAAAGGACTGTCTTTATAATGGGAAAAACAAAAGTGTAGTTTGAAGTAATCCTGAACTCGGGGTGTTTTGGCCCAAATATTGATGATGTAAGCATTCTCCTTTTTTAAAAAAACAAAATATTTTGTACCTTCAGCAGCTTTGCAAACACAGCTGTTGGGCACAGGCTTCAATTATATTTAAGTCAGTATATTGGTACCAGCTTGCTGGTTAGAGGATACCTACCGATTTTTTTTTTTTGCTTGAAGGCCTTTTAGTTAACAGAAAAATCCAAATGAACTGGTATTTCCAGTTCAGATTGAAATCAACTCAATAAAACTGTTTCCTTTCCAATGTTTCTTCACAAGATGGAATAGAAAATCTTGCAGTCTCTGAATGTTACATAATGGGTGAATAAGGAAATAGGAGTTTTGTCCGAAGGACTGGATATTTCTAAATATGAGTCTTATTTTCTTCCTAATGGTAGAAGCCCTTTCTATGGTGATTTCTACAAAACTGCCCTGCTGTCTGGTGGTGTGAACACACATATGGATTTCAACAACCAAATGCAATGCAAGTTAATGAGGCACACTATATCCCTAAAAGAAAGGGTAGTAATAATCTTTCTTTTCTTCTCTTCAGGAGAATTCTTGCTAAACCTTCATATTTGGGGTTTTGGTGCRGAAGGTTTTTATTGTTGTTGTTTGTGGGTTTTTTTGTGAGGAGCCAGTTTCTGCATCATCACTCATTTCTATGTTAACCTAACTTAAATCCCTTCCAATGAAAAAAGTTAAACTCTAGAAYGGGCTCAAAGTTTTGGAAGCTGTCCCCTGAACAATTCCAATATGCATGGTGCTCATGCAGATTACTTCCTTTGCTTCATGAAATGACTGATAAAGTTCTCTAAAAATACAAAATTTTCTTTTAGTAGAAATTTGTATTTCACCTGCCGGAAATTCCACAATAGAAGTATGTAAAGAAAAATGTGCTTGAATACTATGACTACGGCACATGCACATTTTCATCAGCAACTGAAGCACCATGGTCTCTTCAGATGATCGTTAGGAAGATGACCATGTTTTCACAAAACCAAAGTGAGACTGATGGACAGCTAGAAATTTCAGGGAAATCTAATTTTATACTCCAGTGTGTGAAATATAATTATTTATGGGGCAGGGGGTGGTGGTGGTGCGCATTACATCAAGGTGTCACGCTACTAAAAGGAAGAATTCAGATGACAATTTCTCCAGAAAAACATGACTAGACGTTCAGGCAAAACACTGTTTATTTGTTTATAGTAATTCTTCCAGTCAGTCTGCTGTGGACTTCACTGACAATTTCCAGAGGCTTTCAATTATTAAGTAGTATATATTTTTTGCTTGCAATGGGATACAAAAACTATCCTTTTAAAAAATAAATTAATATCCAAATTATTCCTTGCTTTTTCACAGAAAATAGTCCTCCTCTTGCCCCTGCCCTCCTGTAACTGTAGAACATGAAGCTCTCGTGTCTACGCTACCTCATCTGTGGTATCTAAGTAATGGGGTGAAAGTGAAAAATGGGGCTAAGCGGAAAAGAAAATTTAATGTAGCTAAAACCAGTGAGCTTTAGTTGGTTTATTTTTGGTTGTTATTGTTGGGTTTTTTGTTGTTGTTGTTTTCAAAATTGAAACTAATGAGATGAGGCAAGGTGAAGTGGCTTGTCCAAAGTCATCCAAGACACAACCCTGGTCTCCTGGAACACAGTTTATTGATGTCTGTCCACCCCTTACAGTGACGGTTACTACAGCACCTGCCCCAAGAGTAGGAGGGCAGGGCTGTATTTCAAGGCTGCATCAGTCTAAGGTAGCTTGAATCTGTATTTCAGGAAAGCACCTCAGCCAGCAGGTACTGTGAATTCAGAGTTTGTTTTTCACCCCTCCCTGGACGGCTGGCCATGCTATTACTTGAAGATTAAAGTCAAATAGTCAAAAAGGCAGCAAATAAGTTGATCAATTCTAGTCCCATTGCTGAAGCAAGAAGGGTGTAGGTTCAGCCCTACAATATTGATGAATCTTGACAGCTGTTCTCCCACTTAGGGTTATAGCCTCTGGTTTTTAACCAGGGACAGTCTAGGGTAAAATACATGCACTTGCCTGGTAGCAGAGCATGATATCCCCCACTGTGCCCTCTTTCAGATGAGAGCACGCAGAGTCCTGCTTGCCTGCTTTTCTTCTGGCCCCATGAGTGGCATTGTTGACTGCATAGCCATAAGAAGGCTGGAGAGTGCCCCCTCTTCCACTTCAACCCTCTCAAAAGGGCCTTCACCTGCTGCTTAAGATACACTTCTACAAGTTGGAAGGTGTAAGTTCAGAGTCTTTCAGGTTAAGAAGACCTAGAACATAGATTTTCCACTTCCCAGACAACGGTGTTACCCACTAGACTATTACGCAGAAAAGCAAGAYGATATTAGGACTGGCACTGTTGCCCCATGGCATTATATTTTATTATTTTTAAGAGCTATTCTCACTCCACAAGGCATCTATCTTCAGGAAGTTAAACAGTCTGGATCCCAAGTTGTAGAAGTCACCTAGTATTTCTTATAGCATTCCTACACAATCAGTGGAGGAACCTCTGGAGATCTTCAGAGGAGCCAATTTTTGTCTAAAGAAATTTTAGTAAATATGTCCAGGTAGTCTAGAATGACATTTTCTGTCCCTTTTCCTCATCCTTCACCCGCTTCCTGTCTTGGTATCTTAATTAAATGTGAAGTAGTATCTACTAGGTCATTACTTCTCCTTTAGTGAAAGCAGATGAGAGTAGAAATTGGCAACAACATCTACATGTCTAAGGTATTTAAATAACTGTGTCAAAAACTGGGGTGTTGAGACATGCAACTGTTCAACTAGACATCTGAGTATTAGGCTGGGTTTGAAAATACCTGATCTTGGTGTGCAGCCACACATAAAAATGTTCTGATCTTCAGATGCTTGCATTCTGTTAGGGGGGAGCTTTTTCATACATGTGTAGTCAGATGCCAGCTTCTGCTTCAGTAAAATGAAAKAAGTTTTCTCAATGTTTCCATTGTTGTTCCAGTCAGCTATTAGAATTGTCTCGAATTGTTCCCATCTTGGTTTAAGAAGGTATGATGAGTACAGCAGTTTATTCATAATTACTCTCCCTTATCAGTGTTTGTCTACTAACATGCTCCTTGTAGATGATGTTTCCCTTATTTAGAAAAGAATAGTAGGCCTCCTACTAAGGACCCTGACTCCCTTTAAGGGATGCTTTGAGAGATACAAGTGAAAAACATTAATAACAACTAGATAATACTGGKTTTATGTATTAGAATCTTTCCCTCAAAAATAACCCACTTATATGTGCTCAGAGGCAGCGGTTCCTGCTCTCTTATACTGCTTCATAGCCTTATCAGTAAGCACGAAGAATACCACTATAAAACATGCATCTATTTTGGCACATAAATTCAGCCACAACAGAGAGAAAAGGGGATTTTGAAGACAACAAAACATTTCATCTTTTACATGAAACAGACACTTTGTAAATGTTATAGGAGGTTTCATTTCTATATTTCTTTATTTTTAACTAAACTTTTTCACTTCTGGTCTGGAAAAGGAAAGTGAAAAATGCCATAAACCAACTACATAAAAAGAAGTTTTAAAATTATGGAAAGTAATATGTAAATAAATTGGTTTTGTTCCATCTTAACCAATTTTTCATTTCATTTCACTTTATTAATTCAGGTTGTTTCACTTTCTGGTACAAAAAATGTCTTGCTTTCTTCTGCTGCTCCCAATATTTTAACATCACTGGGAGACTCTGCGGTCGTACTTTAGGATAATGAAAATATTTGCAGACATGCAAAAACATGCTCTATATGTGCTTTAGAGGATGACTACTTTAGAAGATGCAGTGAGGATAAGACAATGATACATAATTGCAGCTAATTTTTTTGGTTGTCAAGTTTTAGTGTCTTATTTTAGGCCTATTGCTATGGTTTTGATAGATTTCATTGGAAGATTACATGCTGGTGCAACAGCTTTTTGATCAAAATTGTCTTTACTTGGTTGGAATGGAATTTAGGGCTTAAGCAGGCTAAAGAAGAACTCACATTTCAAGGCCRGGTCAGACAATCATGTAAATCTGCAGCTATCACTCTTTAGGAGACTGAAATGATAAAGACCACACAAATTGTTTCATGAAAGATCTTCAAGCAAAGCTTATTTTTTTTTCCCTTTGGAGAACTGGGATTTCTTCATCTTAATGAAATCCTTGTCTATGGCACTGGTCTGTCTCCTTCCTCCCATAAACCAAAAAATTACCCTTTTTTTTCCAGCTGTAACCTACTCTGCAAATACAAACATATGCACATTCTGAAGACTTACTGCACTCCTACCAAGGTAAAAAAAAAAACATCTTTGAGCTGTTGCAGCACTGGAATCTCAGGCGAATGCAGGAAAGGAAGACTTTGCATCCAAGGAGGCTGGTTGCAGCTGTGCTGGAATTGTCCAGCAATACAGGAAAAATGATCATTTGTTAACACAAAATCTGAAGCTACTTCTTTAGTTCAATATTTGGTTCAAGCCAAACTGCTCTAACAGTTGTACAACATGAAGTTTTTATACATACACAAAAATTCAGATGTGAATGTGGAGCAATTTGTGTTTTTTTTCTATCTGACCTCGGTGATTAGCAGGTGGACAGCATCTGATTTTTGTGTATTTAAARAAATCTAGAAATATTTAGTCTATCCATGTAAAGTCTTAAGAAAAAATCCCCTCATTTTCAAAAAATGTTTCTGCATGAAATTGTGATGCTTCTGTGTAAGTGTTTTGGGGTTAGGCAGAGTAATTTGGCTTATAGCTGCCAATTGAAACGTGAAGTGTTTAGAAAAAAATGTGCATATTTAATCTGTCATGGTTTTCAGAGAAGCATCTGCAGTTTGTTTTATTGTAGTATTGAGATACATATTCAACTTCTTTCTTCAGCAAGTCCATCTTTCTTTCGTAACTAAAACTGGCATATAAGTTTACATATACAATATACAGACTGGTCTAGACCAGAAGCATTACAGATAATTTGGACCAGAGATAATTGGATCTGAAAAGATGATCTTAGAAATGTCTAGGTATAGGTAAAGCCCCTTAACATGGATACATATTTTCACTTGGTGCAGAAAGCTGAATGACAGTCTGTGTTTCTAAATATTTTGTAAATATTTTGGACTTCTGCTGTAGTTTGCAAAACTGTTTGTAGAAACTCTCTCCACAACAGACACACCCAGAAGATCGCCAACACTGTCTGCTGGACCCAGAGCCAGGAATCACATGCTTTTCCTGCCTATGCCCTAGTTCAGTTCCGATTAGTTTTATCTTTCTTTTTTTTTTTTTTTTTTTTTTTTTTTTTCCCCAAATTTTTTTTTTTTTTTTTTTTTTTTTCTTTTAAATCTCCCCAAACTTTTGTATCCAGTGTCTTAGCTCATCGATAGTTTAGGACATACAAGCTTCACAAAAAAATCCAGAAAATGTGGTTATTTTTAAGTAGTTTCTTGGTATGCAGAACTCATGGTTACACAACTCGGAAAAMTGTGTACTTACTTAACTTTGTTTTTCACGTGAGGAAATGTATCAAGCAGTGAGTGCAAGACTGACTGCAGGGATGCATGTGGATCCCGTCATGCTGCTTCGGCATGAACCCACTTTCTATGTTGCCTCCTTTGGATGGCAGAGTCCAGGGGGCTTGGGTATTTAAAAGCGGTCTGTGGGAAGGGTGACAGCCGGAGGGACCCGACGCAGCCAGCCCAGGCTGGCACTGCCCAGCAGCCAGCACGGGCAGTCTGAGACAACCTGTACAGATATGGTAATTCCTGCGCTCGCCCCTCTTCACAGAGGCAGCTCAGTTGGGGCCTTCGGCAGCTTCTCTGACGTGAGCTCCCCAAACTGCCAGGGCTCCCCCGCCTCCCAGCATATATTCAGCATTAATCACTGAATGTGCATCTTACGGAAGACAGTCACGGAGATCCCCAGGAGGGCTCCTCTGTGTTGTAAAAGCAAGTACAAACGACTGGTTTTGCTCCATCGAGGGTATCACCTCTGTACATCGCCAGGCTGGCGGCTGAAACAGCTGTGGCTGGCTTATTGCTTCCTCCCCAGAAAATACGCTGCTCCTGGCAGTCTCCTGACTAGCACGGCTCCTCTGGCAGTACTGACCCGTTCTTGGTATCAGATAAGGGTCAGAAATGTAATAGGCATAGGTGTAATGGAAAAGTTTGGAATAACTTTTAATTTTTGTGTTTGGGTTTTTTTTTTTAAATGGTGAACAACTTGTTGCGATGGAGAAGTACAGCATTTTACACGGCACCATATTGATTACTGTAGATAAGAAACGTGTTGTCTTATTTGGACTTTCCCTGGTGGCAGTTTAAAAACCTTTAAAGAGGCTGCTGCTGGCCTCCCCTGAGGAGACAGCCCCCTCGGTAATCAGCTTGATTGGCGCCAGCTGTGGCACCTGGCACCCTGCCTCAGAAAAGCCAGTTGGCTTCTCGCAGAGCTTGCTGCTGCATCCCACAGCATGAGGTGAGTTGCTGCTCCCATTCTTTTGGGTAGAAAAAGGTTAAAAGCTCCCCAGGAATGTGCTGGGCTGGCTGGCTGGCTGGATCAGGCAGGCAGCCAGCCAGCCAGCCAGCCTGCCAGCCCGCCCGCCCACTCACTCACTCACCTGCCTGCCCTGGGGGGAGGCAGGAGGTCTGCCATTACAGGGGGGCTTGATGCTGCTTATCCTCCTGAGGGTGAGGGCTGTGTTGTGTGGTCAAATGCAGAAAGCTGACAGTGGAGTATGGTTGTGGGGAAGGGGTTGGGGGCACCATGGAGCCTCGAGGGCTGCCAGGAAAGGGTGTGGGGGCAGCTTTGGAGTAGCACGCTGGGGTGGTGGCCATGTTGCATTGTACCATGCTGGCCCTGGGGCTGAGGCCACCTGTGTGAAAACAAACTGTCCATGAAGTGTTGACCTCCTGCCTGCAAACTGAGTTTGCATGCGGCCTTGTGTCCCTCATGATGGGATGGTACAGCTGATAAGGGGTAGGGGCATCTGGAACATGCTAATTTTTTGCTTTTTGCATAAATCCAGTGCATTTCCTTGTCTCCTTGTGGTGTCCCCTGTGGCACAGTGCAATAAGGCAGGGGTGGTGTGAGGGGAAGAAGAAACCTGAAAGTCTTTAATGGAAAAATATCCTGTTCTTTCCAGCTAGCTCAATGGCTTACCTTTATTAACTTGGATCATTTGTTTCATCCCACATTATTTTGAAGATGAACTGACATAACTGGACTCTAGTTCAGTAAATCTCAAACCTATCTCAGTTAGACTTATGGAACAAAATCATTTATATATAAAGCAGCATTTTATGTGCTAACATGAATATGGAAAGCTGGGGAAGGAAAATATGAATTGTGGTACTTGATCTCCTTGAAATCCTGCAAGTATAGCTATGGTGTATTTCAAATAACCACCTTACTGAGGGAAAACGTCTTATATTATTCAAACCCCTGCTACCTGATTTGAATTTATGACTGTCTAAATATGCTCTGTGGCTGAATTACAAGGCATGTGTGTATATTAAACCTGGTGACTGTGGGAAGTAAGTAACAGTGATTATACAACTTAAAGAATGATCAAAACCAAGAGCTGATATGACCAATGGACTCTAATAGATGTAAGTAGTTTGAGTGCTTGTCATCTATCCACATGATCCTAATGTTGGCAGCCTGTTGAAAGTGATGCGTGGGAAACTAGTGCAAAGTGCTGATTTATTTTATGCTAATGGGGAAAAGTCCATATTGTTCAAATTAAATCCTAAAGCAGAAACAAATCATCCAGCCAAGCCCATCCTATGGAGTTTCATTGAAACAGTTAGTGGTCTCTTTCGTGACCTCAAAGTTGTAAAAATTAAACAATGTTAGGGGGCTGCTGTTTTCAAGTGCTTCTGGCTGCTGAAAGCAGCTGAGATTCTCCTACAGATGGCTATTTAGGTTAAAAGCCAAATGGAGAGATCACAGCAATTAGTGCACATTGGCTTCTAACTGCATCAGAGTGAATAATGTGGGAGAAGTGAGCCAGGACTGTGCCTCAGTCTGTGCTTTTTTCCCACCAGAGGCTGAGTGAGAGAGCAGTTCTTCTCAATTTTAAAAAAAAAAAAAAAAAAGGAGAGGAGGGGGAATTTCTTGCTGCTTCACTTGAACAAAATAAAAGAGATTATGCAAAGATAGACTAAAGTGGCAGGAAAGAAAAAAATATTTCAAAGGGAAGAACAGTCTACTTCAGGGCTCTCTGACTGGGTCTGTAGTACAATGTTTCTCCTACTTTTGCCATAAACTGCCTCCCCACAGGCTCATTGAAGGCCTGTTGCAGGGAATAAAGCTCTCCCACTTTTTCCTGTGTAGCTTGAGGCCTAGAAAAGCATAATATGACTTCAGCATTTTTACTTAAAAGAACTGAAGGGCAAAGTGATTTATCGTCTTGGAGATTTAGAATTTCCTGAGGAAAAATGGAGGGGCAGAAGGCTTATGAATTAACACTTTATTTTTTTACTAAGGGAACTCATTTGTGTAAGAGACATAGAACTATACCATAGCATAACCCCAGTTTCACTAAAATTCTTACAACATTGTCCAATGAGGTACTTTCATCATCACTCCTGAATGTTTTTGAATTTCCATTTTTCGGGAGGTTTCTAGCTATCCACTGGCATGACTTGGAGCAATGAGATTGTGTTGGAAGATAGTGATCAGAGAACTGGTCTCAGATTTCAGGTCAAGAAATGCCTCTGGAGAACGGTCAAGTACAAACCCAGCTTTTTTTCCTTCAGGTCTTTTTCTTAGGGAGCATGCAAAACAATGGCAAAATGTTTCTGTGTCATGGTCATTGTTGAAGTAGACATTCAGCTTTTGCCTCCACCAGATGGAGTGATAGAAGTTTGATTGTTTTATGCTCTTTAGTGACTTGTCACTAGCACCTTGGGACTAGTAATCTGTAAATTAGTATTTATTCCATTGGTGCTCCAGTGAAAAGGTTTATCTGTGAAAAATTAAAAATGGGGATTGCTTTCTACACTGCTATTATAGCCTCCTTAAAAATGAGGAATGAGGAGCCCACAACTAATAAATCCAGAACAGAAACGCTTGTAATGTTGTGTGAAGAGTGACTAGGAGACAGTTCTCAATAATCTTTGAGTGGTCATGGCGATCGGGTGAGATTCCTGAGGACTGGAAGAAAGAAATGTGACCCCTGCCTTCAAGAAGGGCAAGAAGGAGGATCTGAGGAACTACAGGTTGTTTAGCCTCACCTTGATCCCTGGGGAGGTGGTGGAGCAACTAATCCTGTAAGCAGTTTCCAAACATAAGAAGGACAAGATGGTTATCAGGGTAGTCAGCAAGAATTTATGAAGGCAAAGTCACCCTTCACCAACCGGATAGCCGCCTCCAATGTGATGACTGGCTTGGTGGAGGAGATGAGAGCAGTGGATGTCATTTACCTTGACTTTAGCAAAGCTATCAACACTGTCTCCCATAACATCCTCATGGATGAGCTGATGAAGTAGAGACTAAATAAGTGGACAGTGAGGTGGATTGAAAACCGGCTGAGCTGCTGGCCTCAAAGGGTTGTGATCAGCAGCATGAAGTCCAGCTGGAGGCCAGTCATTAGTGGGGTACCCCAGGGGTTGATACTGGGGCCGTGTCAGTGCAGAATAGAAAACTGTGAAACGTGTTCTGCCACTTGATGGCATCTGACAACTGCGTATACGTACACAAGGCTGTTGAAAGGACGCAGAAACTGAATCGATGCCCAGGGGCACAGCCAAAGTGCCTCAGGAATCAGCAATATAAATTATTTCAAGTAAAGGTTACTAGGGTCACGGGGGGAAGGAAACTTTGTGCGGAAGAAAGTCTCAAGCTGATTGTAAACTGAAAGAATAGAATAAATTGATGCCAGCCAGCTGTGAGACCTGGTGACAAAGACAAGAGGCCGTGGAGCTGACCCTTGACACTAGCAGTTGCAATTGCCTGGCATGAAACCTCCCGTATTGCTGGCAATAGAAAGACTGGGAACAACTGCTGGTGCCAGCAGGGGGTTGAGGAGAAGCCAAGCTGAGCTGCAATTCCATCAGAATTTATTTACTCAAAGATCAGATGAAATACAAACCAAACCAGGGAACTCAACGTAATGGTGTGCACCAGAACTGAGGGGTTTGCACCACATAATGTAGGAAAGGAGGGTGTTTGAGAACATGGCAACTTCACGGCCTGGTGGCCAAGTACACCAGCATTGCAAAACAGCTGTTCTGTAGTGGTTGGAAACAATGGGATCATTCATTTTTCTCAAGACAATTGAAGATGAAATCATAGCCTACCTACTTTTCTTCTTGATTGTAATGTGCTTTCCAACCACCTTCCCTATGGTATCTCTTGGTAGAGAATTGCATCACCTTGACTGTCTTATGCTATTTAGTGACTTGTCGTTAGCACCTTGGGACTTGCCCTTCCCCCCCTCCCCAGTCTCAGTATGAATTTTCAGCTCCACGCATGCAGGTCAAACCCATATTTCTTATTCCTCCTGGACCAGCAAAACACTGCATTTCTATAATACTTACTGTTCTCCAACGTATGTACCGTAACTGGTGCTCTTAGGAAAACTAATATTAGAATAATTTTTAGCAAGCTACAATTTAATTTTATACTGAACTTACTATACTACAGTTTGTATTTGGACCACACTGCTCTTGGTGCTAACCTTATTCTTCACACTACCATTTCCTTGAATAATTCTGGGAAGTGTCTTAATTTGGGAAAATACATACTTCTTTGTGTTAAAAGAATGTCCTGTGTGACACAGGAACGTAGCACAGTGTTCACACAGAAGTGTTTGCACAAAATCTGCAAAAAGCACTCCCTGAGGTGGGAAGTTTTGACCAGCTCTGTTTCCTTGATCTCTGAGGTATGGGTTCATGCACAGAGCTGTATACATTTTGGACTATGGAAATTATTCTCTATGGTGCTTTCTGCAACAGTAGAAATACTGAAATCTTGCAGACACACATAGGTGATCTTAAATGATGATCAGTCCAAAACATATGGAAACTTTCTTTCAATTGCTAGCAGCAAAACTACTTAGGAACCCCTTCTTTTCCTTATGAAATGCAAACTCCAGTAATTGTTCAATATGTTGATACAAAATACAGAGAATATGTGCCTAAATTAACCTTTCTGCAACTTGTTGATTGGGAGTACTTGAGCATACTAACTTAGTGTTGCATTAATGCTACCTTTTAATGCAATTCAGGATTGAAATTCAGTAGTATATTCTAGATGATTGACAGAAAAAAGATAATTCAGTAATAAATTAAAATCAGCTGTGCCTATAACAATCCCAGATATTTCTAAATGAGATTGAGATTTTTGTTTTTGTATATACATACAGTATGTTGACTATGAGATGAATCGTATATTTAGAGATTAACAGCTCCTAATGCTTTGAGGCTGGTGGAGGGGGTTATTGATTTGAAAGAGTTTTATTCTTTTTTTGTACTATATGAACTATCAGAAATCTGCTGGGATGATAGTGTAACAACGTTTTGATTCTCTTTACTGTCTTTTAAAGATCTGCCAAGGTTCTTGCAAAATGTTTCTGTCTGTTGCTAACCTCACAATGTTTTTGCTTGCCCAGTTGGGATAATGCTAACTAGCTTGGCTGTGTGGTGGTCCATAGTCTGACTGTACAGGGATGCTGGTGTGGTAGGACAGTTTAGAGGTGGCGGGTAGGGCAGATGCTCGCAGGCTCATAACGCTGCCTTCTGATTTCAGCAGAACTGCTTCTGTAGAGTTTGACACTTTCAGGATGTATTTGTGTGATTTGTGTTAGATCGTAGTTTGAGCGCTCAGTATATGAAAGTATGAAGTCCTTCATCTCTCATGAAGTCCACTGAAGAGACTCCTGTTGATGTCAGTGAATTTTTGATTAGGTCCTTATACGCAAATATACCTGCTCTTCTCATGCACAAGCTCATGGCGTTCATTGAGGAAACAGGTATGTGCTTAAATGATTATGTTCTGTCAGCTTTTTGATAGACCTCTGTAAGCACTACCAAATTTGCATATAGATAAAATATATAGAAATATAATTGCAGAAAGCAAGTCCACACCATATTAGACATCATCTGTGAAACTGATCCACTGGGCCTGTAGAACTTTTAAAAAATACTAAACACAACATAAAGCAAATATAACTCATAAAACCAATATTCCTATATTTACACATTCCTTTRTGTTTTTGCAGTAATTCATAGAAAGAAGGAGAGTAACAATTGATAAACACTAGCTTTTAAAATTATTTTCTTAAAATAAAGTTAAGTCAAGTCATGGAATGAGATACTCAACAATGCACTCCAAATATATTTATTAACCCTGAAAAAGGAAACCATTGTAGAATGAAGTTGAAACAACCCACACTGGGGGGCAGTGTTGACTGCTAGAATTACTGTCAGTTCTTGTTAACCCAAAAGGGTTTCTACAACCTGGGTTTTGGAAAGGCTGGGTGTGACATTAGTGTCGTTTGTTTTTTGGAAAGACAAATATACAGGCATATGCCTCACATGCTTAGACCTCACATATAAGAATTTATTTTTTTTTCCCTTCAGGAGGAACTTATGGTGTGAGCATTGTCTTTGTGCACGGCAGTATCCGAAAGATTTTTGTGAAATGGAGCATATCCCACTTACCTTGTAGTTTCTCTCATCTGCTTCAACTTATTTTTAATATAGCTCACATATGGCATAAATAGCATGCTTCCATTTGCAGATTATTTGGAGGAGCATTTCACCACATATGAGGAACTAGACGGATTGTAATAATACAATCCCAAGTAAAAGGGAAAAGCTATTATTTGTTCTAGCAGAAATATGTTGTTTTGATAAACATCAAATGTCTGAGAAACAGCTGAAAAAAAGCATTTATGAAAGACTACTAATAATAAGAGAACTTTATTGGCTGAGTGTTCCTCCTTCTCATTTTTCGTTCTGAGACCAAATTGTAACATGTATCATGATCACACTTAACTGTCTTAATATCTTCTTGTATCATCATGTTCCCAAAACAAATAACTTTTAGCTTAGTTCCAAAGTTTTAAAAATTCCAGCCTTATATGTAAGCTAGAAGGGTACAAACCAAGCCTTTTTCTTAATATATAAGCTTATGCTTAAATGGGAATGTCAGTGTTTAGGAGAAGAGGAAATAAAAATGCAGGAAAATAAATGCCTTTATTGGAGAAAACTGTGCAGCTAAGCAGCATGATGCTTTATTTAGCAAACATTATTGTTACAAAAGTGGTTACCCTCATACTAAAAAATAACCCAGAAACCAAATAAAAACAAAACAGGAGTAAACATCTTGTTCTGTGGCTTTATCAACTGATGAAAGTGATTGAATTCCTCCTCCCTAGACATATCACACATGAGTTGTACTTATCAGTGAAATTCAAATTAGAGGCAGGGGGAAGTCTCTGCTGAACATGTGGTACTTAGACTGTCAGAAGCTTTACTTGCGTATCTCTACCAACAAACAGAAAGTGATATTTCCAGCTGATAAGGGTCCAGCATAGCTTTTGCAGGGTTAAGATTTGTACCTGGGAATGTGAAAATGGAAACATCTCATGCTATGCAGTGAAGAGTCGGATGGTTCTCTTCTATAGCCCATGATCAGAGAACAGAAAGCAGGAAAAAAACCACAAAACCCAAGGAAAGATTGTCAGTATATGCTCATGACTGTATTTACTTTAACATGAGACTTCCCTATTGTCCTGCAAATCTTTCAATATCGTGTGATTCTGAGATGCAATCCAACTTCTTATAACTCTGTTCCAGTGACTGGGGGTGCAATACTGTATCACAACAAGCCCCTCAACATAGGAGGAATTAATGCAGACAGAATGTTGGTGGATTTTAGTAAAAAATTTTTAGTAAAAAAAAAAAAAAAAAGATTCAGAGATCAAACAAACAAAATCACTTAAGGTTTGTGCTGACTACTGTAGGGCTAAGCACTTTCTTCATCTCCCCTTTTATAGTCTTACTAAATAATAAGCCCAGGCCAGAGACATGGATAAACTCATTCCATTGTGCCTGTCCTTTGTGTATAGCAGAGTAGCTGCAGACCAATACCCACATAAACTTGGAAATTCATAGTCATCTTATACCTTAAAGCACCTTAAAAAGCAGAAAATTTCTTCTTAAGAAGTTCAAGTGTTCTTATCTTTTGCATTCTCCGGGTTTTAAAATATCCTAAGCCCAACACGTATCACCCGAGTAATTAGCAGGAAGAAATAGTTGCAAAAAGCAAGGCATTATTTATGTAAAGAGGTTGAGAAGAATATTCTCAGTAGCAATAATAACTATTCCTACAAACATTTTGCATCACTGTGAGTAGTTGTGATATAGTAATACGCACATCTACATATAAACCTAGCAGCCAGTACTACTTACACATTCTTATAGCTGTGATGTTGATGGTTCATTTTCACCCTTGGTAGCATTATGTTAATGTGTCAGTGCCAAGATCAATTTCTCCCAGCAGCAGGATTCTCCATAAATGGAATTAAACAGAATCTGTCATAAATAAAGCTTTTTTTAGAAACCATTCATCTGATCATAATTTTTCTACCCTTAGCCAAGTCAGAATATTTTGAGAGCTATCAAGTGAGCAGTGAAAGTATGGTGAAGATTTTCTCRGTAACACTTTACATACTGTTAATGCACGGGATTTTTGGTAGCAGTTATCACTGTAAGAAGCAGAGGTCTATTTCTTTTTTTTTATAGCTGGGTAGCTGAGATGCAGAGCTCAAGAACTTATTTTTCATGTTTCCATTCTCCTGTTGCTTTCGGTTGGCATTGTAGTGTAAGACCTTACAGATGTCTATCCACAAGAATGTGATACAATGCACAACTATGCCAAACTAGTCTTAGCCACCTTTGCATGGCAGTGCATGCTACCTGAGTAGCTGAGACCCTACTCCATACTGAAGCCACAGTGCTGCTTCTGGGACTGTTTATGGTGGTTCTTTGCAGCATCGCAGCGCACTAACTTGTCTAGAGCTATCTCTGTGTGAGGCAAGGCTTGCTTGCAGTCACAGAAGGAGTCTGTTGGATCTAGGTGTGACCTCAGATCGCTTAAGATCTGGTAACACTTTAGTTAACATAAACAGAATCCACTTCTCTAAGCCAGCTGTGCTGCAGATATTTTGTATTCAGATTATACAGGCTGGACTATTTTTTAAGGGCTAGGTAAAGCCTCATGCAGTTACCTTGATGTCTGGGTATGTTGTTTGCTCATGTAATCTAAATAGGCATCTACAGGGTACTTCAGAGAGCACAGTCTAAAATAGAAATCTTCTGTTGCTTTGGACCTAAAATATCAATTTCCCTGAGGATGGCAGAGTACAAATTTGAATCTACAATGTAGGCAGCTCAAAAGGGAAGTAAGTAGCAAGACTGTAATTAGTAGAGTTGCAAATTTAACAAGGTTACCCAGGGTTAACACATTAATTTGGGGGGAGGGGGGAATCATCTGCCACCTGGGACTGATATTTTAAAAATTCTTATCTGTCCCAGTTTTGTAGATATACTTAGAGTATGCTCAACACTTTCATGTAGGATCAGGGCCCCCACAGAATATGTGCCTGGAGACCTTCTTTTAAAGCAAAAGTGAAAATGATGGTGCTGATGTCCACCTTTACCTTTTTTTAGCTCTTTAAGTGCTTGTCCAGAAAATGGGATGTGTAGGTGCAGTACCTAGGAGATAGAAAATGCATAGCTCAGACCCAAAACAGCAGAGTACACTGGTAGGTTATTCACTGTTTTGGATGGAGGTGCTGTCTTCCCCCAATATAAAGGAATATAAAACTGCATTTCAGGTGGTCACTTATGCTCCTTTGGAAATCCTTTCTATTCTCTTCACACAGACCCTGGTCCTAGTCTCAGACTGGATCTCTGACTTCTCTCTTCATGATCCCATAAGTCCAATGCTTTTGTCATTGGAAAGCCCACTTTTCAATCATGATTCAAAGAGATCACATTCTCAGCAAAGATGAACTTCTTTACCAAAAGAAAATCACATTCACAACAGGATCCCACATGTGAATTTCCTTATCAAGTTTACTTTACCCTTAGCTCAGCACAAGCTCTGTTCCCTTCCCTGGGTCAGAAGGAACAGGTTCCCTTGGTCTTGGTGTAAGCCAAGTCTGCTGACAGCCTGTTTACGTCTCTCCCAAGGCCACTGTCTCAGGTATAACATACCCCTGATCCTGGGGTCTGATCAGGAAATATAAGCTGCTCTCACTTAAATGAGGCCCAAAATAGGTCTGAATTTCCTTTGAAGCAGTATGCATCAGGTGTCTTATCTTTGTCCTTGTTTCAATCTTGTTTTTAATTCAGCTGCATAGATACTAATCTATCATAAACAGGACTCATCATGCATTCCTAGTCTGCCACTGTCTCTCTTGTTCTTTTGTGTGGGATCCAAATGCCCTTCTTTCAACAGTGTTTGATATTCTGGGCTTAGCTGCCTATACATCCTGCTGCTTTGCACTTAACGTGCCTTTGAAAATAAGAAAATATAGTAAGAATTGTTAGAAGGCTGTTTAGTGGGATTCTTCTCCATTTCTATATACTATAACACTCGCTTCAGATCTTAGTAGGAGGAAAATTTCATTCCCATGGAGATAAATTTCAATGGAGAACTAAGCTGCAAACTTTTCTTAATCTATTTTACTCTATTGTGTTTTAGTGCTCCATTTGGGTAATTAGGCATGGCTTCATGAAGGAAATCGGATTCAGTCATTAATGGCAATTTGGGTGTCTGCTGATTTCCAGAACAAGTGAAAAAGAGTAAGAAGAAATTGAAGGTTTCAGTAAACAGAGATGTTAGCTTCTAGGTGAATTCAAGCTTTCTGGCTGAAATTAAGAGTGTACGTACAGAAGTTGTTTCCATATTGAAACAGCTCTCCACTCCCTCTCCCTGTTGTATGAAATGATCTGTAGTCTGCTTTTTAATTACTGTATGCAATTGCTTCTCAAAGATAATACCTTCTTTGTGGTCACTGGTTGTGCTACAAATCAGAAATAAGCCTTTACACTAAGCTAGTCTTGCAAAAATCTTTTTGATCCTTTACAAGCCTAGCTGTAAGCAATGAAAGAATCAAATATTCTCAGACTTCAAATGGTCCAGGACAACCTTCCTTTCCTTCATTATCTGGAGACACAGCTTTCTTTTTGTAGCCAAATAAGCATCAAAGGATCACAAACTTGGAAACTGCAAGTTATGTAGGATTATGTAGAATGACTGCAATGAACCCTTTTATTATAAGAATCAGTGTGGTACTCCCTTTGCAGTTCCCAGTTCAGTATTTGTTGTCAACAGAAACGCTAGTAAGTGAAACGTTATGGGATTCATTAAGTGTAATTTTATAGGTTGTAACTAAAACCATTGACACTCAATAGAAATTTTTAATACAATGCCTTTTGTTATACATGATATTGAATATCGTATGTATATCCAAAATAGTTTGGTCATGGTTATGTTTCTGTTAACAACGATTAAGGGCAAAATAACATTTCTATTACTGCATAGTTCAACAAATAAGCTGCACAGAGAGACTGAATTCTAATCTGAGAAATATTTCCACATAAGCAAGAAACAATTGCTAAATACTGCTGAGCCAGCCAACACAGAATGAGTGTACGCCAGAAAAGTAACAAATGAAACCCTGCTATGTGTATTGCTGTATGAACCATAGGGAACATCATAATTCTGGGTGTTCCTAATGGGGTGCCAGAAATCTTTCTTCTTTCATGGTGGTCAGGGGAAGATGCAGAGCACTGCCTTGCTGACTTGTACAACTAAAAGAAAATGTAATTCTTCTCCTTTAGATACACTGGAGAACATATGTTTTGCAGAAGCAAGAGGAGGAGGAGGAAAATCAGCATGGGAACAGACAGCATCTTGTTACATTCATGTAACTCCCTTTTGAAGGAAGGGAACCCCTTAGGTTCAGCCAGGGCCTTGAAGTAATTTCTAATGCAAACCAACTTGAGCTCAAAGCCAATAGAAAATATTTCTTCAAAAAATCCTCTAGCTTTTAGTAAGATTATTACATTTGTAGGAACAGGTGAGCTGATGTGAGAAGAAAACAGCTCGGTATCACTACTTCAGGGTTTGTCTCTCCTAGTGCAATATGGCCAAGAACCTGCCAAAGGCTTCCTGGCATCTCCAGGTGAGAACATCTCATTCATACCTACAGTTTTGTGATACATTCACGAAGGACAGTGCAGACCTGAGGAACCTCTATACTGTAGTCTGAGCCCACTAGTGAGGGTCATTTGGATTAAAATCTTCCTCTCCCTGTTAAGCCAAGCAGAATCTAAGCAAAAGGGCATCTCACCCTTTGCCCTACCATGCTGCTTCTTGATCTGTAACAACTGGCATTTGTTGGACCTGGCCTGAAATGGTTTGTCTGCTTAAAGAGATAGTAGATGACAATTTCCATAGCTGCTAAGCTCTTAAAACAAATAATGAACACATTGTGAAGTGCTGTTGAAATGTTCAATCCTGCGTTTTTTCATGTGACTTGCTTTTCATACCTCGGCAGCTATAGACTCACAGGTCAGTATGGAGGCACGTGTTACTGGATCTGGCGTGAGACCAAGTGTGACGCCACTTACAGGAGATGACAGGTTTCAAATACTAGCTCAGTCTTTCAAGGATCACTTTGACATGCACTCTGGAGTGTGAAGTCTTACAGATGCGGTCTCAGAGTAAATAAAAAGGACAGGACACAATGTAATGTTCCTATTCTGTCATTTTTACCAAGTTATCTTCATTAATCAAGAATCCAAGTTGGTAGCATAGGCTTCAAAAAATGGTGAAATACAAAAATCTGTCAGTCTTAGGAGATTATAGCAGTGTTGTCAGACCTTCAGTGCAGACAAACTTTAAGCAAGTTTTACTCKGTGGAGTTTGAAAGTCCAAAATGTAGACAGCTATTGAAGCTGGAAATCCCAGAGGAAGTTGTAGAGACTGCTGTGAAAACTACATTCCAGTAAATATAAATGTTGTCCATCACTCAATACAATGCCCCTTCTCGAGTTGCTTGAGAAAAGTCTGCTATTCTACTCTCTATAAGATCATTTACAAGTCCTATTAAATTGTCAGTAAGTTTTTAACAGGCCTCTTTCTTGCTCTCTAAAGGCTTCTGAGTTAAAGTGCCAGTGAATGTGCCTTAGGGCAAGTGCTATTGGAAATGTCTATTGCACCAGAGACTTTCTTGAGCAGAACTGCTTATGAAGCACAGCAGTGATTAAGAAGCTGAACTTTTGATCCAAGTTTGTTGCTTGGGCACATGTAAACATTACTTCTAACCTGTAAGATATGGAAAGAGATGAAATACATTTGGTAGGATGAATTATAAAGTTCAAGAGTTCAGCATAAAACTCAGAATTTTACTGTTAGTGTAGCAAAGCTCTCATGCAGACAGAAATATTTGACTTTACAGGTGATTTGCCAAAAGAGTAGGTATTTGTTTTCGTCTTTCCTGTAAATTAGGATGTCCTCCAGATGTTTGTTACAGCTGTTAGAAACTTCTTACAGGGAAATAAAGAAAAATCTGTGCTGTGCTTAAACATAAGGGGAGTAGAAAGAGCAAGCAGAGAAAATCTTGTGATAGAGTAACCTGAACTCACTCAAATCAAGAATGGAGATTGATGGCAGGTAGATAAAGGGAACAAAATCCAAAACAGATTTTGAAGCATCAGGTTGGCCTGGTTGTAACTATCTCTTCAGAGACTTTAGGCAAAAGTACTTGCTTTGAAAAACATTGGCAACATTTGTGGAGCTTGTCATAACAATAAGTCATTTAACTGCTTCCTGAATTGGGTTGGTAACAATGATCAATCTGTATTTGCAGCTAGTCAGATATAAAATAAAATAATGGCATTGTGTAACTATTAGCCATGAAGAAGCACACAATACAGTACAGTGAATTAAAATGCATGAGGGGTCCTGAGTAATCATACAATTGAACAACTATTCATATGGCCAGAAATCTGGATTGTAGAAGAGAGAATGAAACACTTGCTATTGTCCTCTTAAAACAGAAAATTAATAGAGAGATCTTCAAGCACAGAAGTTATGTTCTTATATACTAAACTCCCACTGTTTCATGGCTGTACTGTAGCTGTGGCAATAAGTAAGAAATTTCTGCGAGAATAAAACTGCCTTCAGTCCTATGCTCTTATCTTACCATATAAATAATGTGGTTATCATGCATTAATAGAACATTTACAAACTACAAAACACATTCTTCTAAACACCAGTTGGGCAAGCAGCCTCAAAATAGGGAGCTCACTATGTCTAATCTTCATGCTTTCTAAGAATGAGAAATATTTCTTGCAGTGTAGAAAGCCTTGTTAATTCCCATTCATACTACATCCCACAGGGATTTTCATGACAGAATTTTTTCTTCTTTCTCTCTGTACTGCAGAAGCTAGAAAACCTCTGAATAGTGATCCCTGTCCAGTTGGTACAGCTGTAGCAGTACTGGGGCACTTGTCAGGGGACTGGGTTGGGGTTACACAGTACCTTGCCCTGTGGCTTGTGCATGGTTGAGTATTGTTCCACCCCATGAGCTAAATTCCCTGGCAAAAGTCCAGTCAAGAATGAAGGTGTGGGGTGGGGGGAAGAAGACAGGACAGGGCAAGCCAAATATAGTTAAGTTGAGGCAACTCTAGCTAAGCCAGAAAGTAGAGTCTTGAGATTCATTCATGGTTTATGTTCAAGTGGCTAAGGAGGTGAGTGTGGTAATGGATCTGTGAAATGGGTTTGTGAATTAGCCGTCTTCTCACATATCCTTCCGTTCTGTGTCAAGGTAATTTTCAGCTTTGTGATGAAGCTAATTGTTGAAGGGCGGCAAAGAGTTGGTAGGACTTTCATCCAGAAATGCTCAAAGCTTCTCTGTAATGAGGTGGTGAGGGTGTGGTACAGAGACAGGGCACAGGCACTGCTTTCACTTTGTGCTCCTTGTCATGGAAATCAGAGTTCTAGTTTTAGTTTTGAATACATGAGCTGCTTGTTTAGAAATTAGCCAGATATTTGAATTTTCAGCTTCTTTTGTTATGCAACAGGGTAAAAGGAGAGAGCTACAGCTATTTAGTCAGCCCTAGATTACCAGGGAGTGCTTTGCAGACTGCTTGTTGAAGAATGAGCTAAGTGCTACTACGTTGCTACTGAAAGTTTACTTATTTTTGGATCTGAGAAATGTGTGGTGCTAGGCAGTGTTCCATAGCAATCAAAACAACAGTTATTACAAAAAGTGACAAGCAAGCAAAATGCAAACCAGAAACCCCTGTTGGAAACATCTATCAATAGACCACGCCAAGCCCAGCCTAAGCCTGAAGCAAAACCAAATTAGAACATGCATTTTTCTTGAAGTCCTATGAACATATCCTTAAAGTTTCCCATGAGGTTTGGGAAAGCTGTTTTGTTATGAATAACTAGAGAAAGTCTAGATTTTCAACACTGGTTTTAGCCTATCAGGCAAGTGCAAGCCTACCATTAACCACCACCCGAAGTCATATTGTCTATAACTTTCCTACTGGGTTCCCATCCCAGTGTTCTGTGGAGTAAAACCTAAGTGCAGATGCTCCGTCCAAGGGGCTACAGAGATTTAAATTTAAAAAATCACCACTGCTTCAACAAGCAGTATCTGGAGGCTGGGGATACATAACAGCTTGCAAAACTCATTTTTGGCTAAGAAGCCCTGCTGGGGGTTCGTTATTAATCTTACTCACATCTATCCATTTGTGCCAGAAAACCCAGTGCTGTGTTGCTAGCTTTGGACAAAAGATGTTTAACTCCTGACAAGTTTTCTACCAGCTTCTGATAATTGAAGTAAGAGAGGCCTTTTTGTTCCCCATGAGTGGGTTGCCTTCTCTCCAAATGAGGGGGGCTGTGTAAATATGAAGACAGAGAAGCAGCATTTAAGCTGGCTAGTCTTACTGTTTGTGAGATAAAGACAGCAGAGAAAGGAAGGAGCTATGGAGATGTTTTGTTGCTTAGAGTTTTGAGGGGTTTGGGTGTGTTGGTTTTTAAGTAATCTTGGTGTGTTTCAGAGAAGGTAATCTCAGAATCCTTGCTGCCAATGGGGCCATCTACTACTATGAATTGTATTTAGGCTGTATTTCCCAAGCCAGTGGAAGAAATGCAGTAATTTGGTTGTCAGTTGATGTAATCGTTCTTAATGTGTTATTCATTGTGTCTGTATGTTCTTTAGCTACAGAAGGTAGCAAAGCAAATTCCCCAACTGAGAAAAGGAAATACTCTTTTAGACTCAAACATTTGTTAGATCGGAAGAGTGCTTCTAAATTATGTAGACATGTTGAAGGGAATTTTTCTTATCAGACATTCTCAGTAACAAGGAGGAACTGAGTCAAGGTGATAACAGCAAAACTACTATGGCATTGCAGGTTCCTGAGCCAGGTCCTTTGCGGCAGGAGTCCTGGTGAAGCTTATGACTGAATGAATGTGATAAACTTCAGGTTTTAAAAAAACTTGACAGTAATGATAGTATGGGAGAGCAAGTGAATTTAGCCAGAAAAGAGATTACAGATATGCAGAAAGAATATGTTTGAAAAGGCACTTCCTTTTCAAGCAGCCTGTGCAACCAGTACGTGTCAACATCGGAAGCATTTGATCTTCCTGATGGGTCATAACACAGTATATTCCATAAACTCTGCTCGCATACGGCCAGAGCATCTCTTTCTTCTAAAACGGTATAGAACTTTGAAGCATTTGCCATGATTTTAAATTAATTGCTTCGCACCCATAAAAGCCTAAATCAGGATGATATAGGGTGAGGTAATATGTAAAACTGGGAACCAAAGCTGCTATGTAATTATCACATGGGAGGTGTGTTTATGTCTGCCTGGGTGGTTGTTCCTGTGTGGCAATGTAGGATGGTAATCCTTCCTCTTTGCCTTTCATTAATTACTAATGAACTTAAGAAATTCACCGCAACATTCTTTACAACTCGGAATTAGAGACCAGTGCTCTGCAAAGAAAAAGTGTTGGCAGTAGAGAGCCTGTTGACAAAGAACTGAAATATGTATAAAAATTAAATAGTATTTCTCTTCAGGAATCAGTGACGTGTTTTAGAATGGAGACACTCAGGCTGCAGAATTTTTACAAGCATGGAAAAAAAGTCCTAATTCTTTTAATAACCTGGTCATTTTTAATATGAACTGTGTTTAGGTAAGAGTTAAAATCCCATATTCCTTGAAATCTATAAATCTCTCTCTCATCATTTATTTCAGATAGTAGGTGGTACAAAGCTAATCTGTTATCTGTGTTATATCTCAGTTATATGAAAAAGGATGCCGTTTATTTTTTTAATTTTCTACAGTTAGAAGAAATTTGTGAATGATATTTCCAGTGTGATTGGGGAAAAAAGAAGCAGAAAATACATCCAAAGGTATAACAAATAGTGTTTGTCCAAAAAGTTGAATAACATTGGGTTTATTCAATGTTTACCATGATGCTGTTTGAAAAATTGAGTCCATTGTTTTTTTCCATGTGTATTATTGAACCTTGTCTAGAGAACGGATACTGTGAAGAGCCGATATGATCTGTTGTTCCAGTTGTAGTTTTCAGTTCAAAGACACCTTCTATTTTACTAGTAATAAAGGTGACTGAGCAAGCAGTCAAGGAGAAGGTTTGACTCCCTCCAGCTGCTAATCTGTCATCTGTCACAAATCCAAAATTAATCAGCAGACCCTGATTAAAATCTCTGTGGGCCTTCTTGAAGGGATGGTATATTTGATATCCTTTTTGTGGCAATTTTTTTACAGTTCTTGGCCATGCCAGTTGAAAAACTGGAGGGATGAGGGAGGAAGGAAAGAGAGGTCAGCATTTTGACTGGCTTGTGTGACATATAGACACATAGAAAGTTTCAGAAGTATTTTAAAAATCAGCTATGTAAAGTTATATAAACACCTAATTGCATTTTTAACCATCCAAATGATCCTGAAAATCTTTCTCTGAATCTCATTGTTTTACTTCCAGTAAATTTTATACCTCTTTTCTAATTCTGTAATGTTCCATTACACTCACATTAAAGCTTTAGCTTTTCAGAGATGATTCCTCATCTTCCTGACTGTTGCTAAATTAAGCTCAATTCAACAAGTGTCAGTAGCCTTGGGAGGGAAAGATGGCAAAGTGGTGGCACCAGGGTAATCTCTGACAGACAGAGCATAGGGTGGCTTTGTGTACAAATGCAAGCAGGGCTGTGTGAGGTAAATAAGGACATAAGGGGATTAGTGGTGGTGGAGAAAAGGAAGAGCAGAGGTAGACTGCAAAGATAATAGAAAACAGTGGAAAGGGCCAGAAGAGGAAGAGCACTGTGTCACTGTACTATACTTTTCCTCACCAAGTATCTTCAAGAGTAATGTGGAAGTGTTTTGTAAATACCTTTTGCCCCAAAACAGCATCGTCCATATGACCCCTCCTTTCTCTTACCTGCATTTTAGAATCATAGAATAGTTTGGATTGGAAGACCTTTTGAAGGTCATCTAGTCCAACCCCCCTGCCCTGGGCAGGGACATCTTCAACCAGATCAGGTCGCTCAGAGACCTGTCCAACCTGACCTTGAATGTTTCCAGGCATGGGGCATCTACCACCTCTCTGGGCAACCTGTGCCAGTGTTTCACCACCCTCAGCGTAAAAAATTTCTTCCTTATATCTAGTCTAAATCACCCTCTCTTAGTTTAAAACCATTCCCCCTTGTCCTGTCGCAACAGGCCCTGCTAAAAAGTTTGCCACCATCTTTCTTATGAGCCCCCTTTAAGTACTGAAAGGCTGCAATAAGGTCTCCTTGGAGCCTTCTCTTCTCCAGGCTAAACAACGCCAACTCTCTCAGCCTTTCTTCGTAGGAGAGGCGTTCCATCCCCCTGATCATTTTCATGGCCCTCCTCTGGACCCACTCCAACAGGTCCATGTSTTTCTTGTGCTGAGGACTCCAGAGCTGGCTGCAGTACTCCAGGTGGGGTCTCACCAGAGCAGAGTAGAGGGGCAGAATCACCTCCCTCGACCTGCTGGCCATGCTTCTTTTGATGCAGCCCAGGATACAGCTGGCCTTCTGGGCTGCGAGCGCACATTGTGGGCTCATGTCCAGCTTTTCATCCACCAGTACCCCCAAGTCCTTCTTGGCAGGGCTGCTCTTAAACCCTTCATCCCCCAGCCTGTATTGATACTGGGGGTTGCCCCGACCCAGGTGCAGGACCTTGCACTTGGCCTTSTTGAACCTCATGARGTTCACAYRGGCCCACTTCTCCAGCTTGTCCAGGTCCCTCTGGATGGCATCCCGTCCCTCAGGCATGTCAACTGCACCACTCAGCTTGGTGTCGTCTGCAAACTTGCTGAGGGGGCATTCGATCCCACTGTCTATGTCACCGATGAAGATATTAAACAGTACTGGTCCCAATATGGACCCCTGTGGGATGCCACTCGTCACCAATCTCCATCTGGACATTGAGCCGTTGACCACTACCCTCTGGATGCGACCATCCAACCAATTCCTCACCCACCGGACAGTCCATCCATCAAATCCATACCTCTCCAGTTTAGAGAGAAGGATGTTGCGGGGGACCATGTCAAAGGCCTTACAGAGGCCCAGATAGGTGAGATCTGTAGCCCTTCCCATGTCCACTGATGTAGAAGACCACTAGGTTGGTCAGGCAGGATTTGCCCTTGGTGAAGCCATGCTGGCTGTCTCAAATCATGTCCCTGTCCTTCATGTGCCTTAGCACAGCTTCCAGGAGGATCTGTTCCATGATCTTCCCAGGCACAGAGGTGAGACTGACTGGCCTGTAGTTCCCCGGGTCTTCCTTTTTTCCCTTTCTGAAAATGGGGGTTATGTTTCCCTTTTTCCAGTCAGTGGGAACTTCACCGGACTGCCACGACTTCTCAAATATGATGGATAGTGGCTTAGCAACTTCATCCACCAGTTCCATCAGGACCCGTGGATGGATCTCATTGGGTCCCATGGACTTGTGCATGTGACACATTGTGCATTGTGCTTGTGTTACCAGAGCCTCTGTCCAGTTACTTGAAATACTGGTTGCTAACAGATTGCTAGTAATACTAGTAGGTATACTTGTACAAATCTACTGTCAGAGTGTGTTTGGCCCTTTCAGTTCCTTTGGGCATTTAGGGAGGTAGGACGTATGTTGTTTTTAGCTGCCAAGCGCAGTATGACTGGCCTGATGAAAAACCTGGTGAAATCAATGGGAATAATTTTATATGCCCTGGATGAAGTCTGAACTCAGGCTTGTTTAAAAACAAGAGATATCTTCGTTCAATCTATAATAGACTAAAAAGAAGTACTCAGGAAAGAAAATATGAGGATGTTAATATTGACTCTTCTACTGCTATTGCTCAAGCCAAACTGTGATACTATGCATTGCCTTTGCCTCAAGCATGTCTTCCAAAAATTGGTTGTTAGTTTAATAAAGCAGATGCTTTCTAGTAACTCGAGAACTGAGGTGGGAAGTTCATGTGTAACAGGACAAGGCAAATTCACCAGGCCACGTCCATGAAGAGCATGGCTGGGTCTGCAAGTATTTCTACAACGTTTATTGGTTCTACAGAGTATCCTGTGAACGTGGCTTCCAAATCTGTGCTTCCTTTTGCTGACAGGTTGGGTGAGCCCAGACCACACCTTTGTATAGTTCTGGCACTGTGGTTAGTCTGTGTGATGGTAGTTAGCATATCTCTGCACTTGCTGTGTGCATGGGATCTTTGGTTCGTAATCTTGGATCTGTCGCCAATACTCGGCTCACTTAGGAGTGAAAGTACTCTTTGGATTTCAAATGCTAGAAGGCTTGTGTTTCCATAATGCTTTTGCAGTGTATTGCTAACAAAAACTTCCACTTAAGTCTTAAGATAGCACATGCAAAGACATTTTACACATTTTTCTACATCCCTATTTACAACCAAGCATTAAGTTTGCTTATAGGGCCACACAGCAGATAGAAAGGAAAAGCTCCCAGAGGAGCCCTTTGTGAGTAACCATGCATATTGAATCCATTAAATGACAACAAGCTATCACGTACCTGTATGAAAGTGATTATTACAGGCTGTTTCTGACAGTATTCTTTTTTCTTTCTGTTTTTTAAAGGATTTACTGTGTGAGACCATTGTTCTACAAAATTTTCTGGAAATGAAGTCTTCTGAGGGAAACTCTGGGAAATGTCTGTCATTCCTGAATGATTGCTGGCTCAGATTTCCATCTTAAGCTTTCATCCATCATATAGTACAGAGCAATCTGTCCGCCTATTCACAGGATACAAATAGATAAAAGTATAGAGATAATGACAGCAGGACAGTTATCTAGCTATCACTTTTAAAACAGATGGAAATTTACTGTAAAATAGATGTTAAACCTAATTATTTACAAGCTATAATATGCTTTTGAAAATCAGTTCTTTTTGTTGATTTAGTACTAACCAGGTTTTAAATTAGCATTTCAGACCAAATTCTATCCAGGTATATACATATACGTGTATATATACATAGTGTTATCATATATCAATAATGCTCTTTATTTCATTTTTTTTAATTAACAGTTATTAGAAGTTCTTACATAAGCCAAGTTTAGCCTTTATATAAGGATACAGAATGTTGTTGATTTAGCTCCTGCTCTTCCAGACAAATATATGCATTTAATTACCATATATGTGTGAGATGATATAATTGGCTTATCTTTTAATATGTTTATCTCCTTATATTACTTTCATATGTGTTAAAATGTATTGGAGTGGGTGCTAGAAGCTGTGGGGTTCTGGAGAAGGAGCTGCCTTTTTTTTTTTTTTTTTTTTTTAGAGCATTTCAAATTGGTTGCAGGAAAGGGCGCATCATGATTTAAAAAAAAAAATCTTGAATAGTCTGTTGGGATGATTAATATAAATACATAATTTGATCTTTGAAGGGGAGTTTTCAAAGTAGAACATCTCTGAACTGGGCAGGAAGGAATGGGAAGGAGATAATGAGACATTGGCAGACTAGAAAAAAAAAAATCCTTTTTGAAAGCATAGGAAAACTTCAGCTAGCCTGGAAAAACACAGTTTTGTTTATAAAAAAAAAAAAAAAAAAGAAATATTCAGGAATGTAGTGTTTACTGTCTAAGTAAAGTTGAAGCTTACAAATAAAAATGAAGTATACTCCAGTTTAGAGAGAGTATTTTGCTCCTAAAACCAGTGAGCTTGATTATTTTTACCAACAAAGTAGTTTACGGCAGGCCTAGAATATACTTTTGAAATTACAATCAACTGTTAAACTTGCTACTACATTAATGACCGTAGTTAGCCTGAAAGAAATACTTCATCTTTTTATATCCAAGTGTTTCTTTGCCAATTGAATTCTCCCATGGCAAAACAGGATGATGTAGTTTTCTGGGTGGGTAACAATACTCAGTTAATAAGTGGATTTGAGGGAAGGGGTGTTACTATGGGAAAAGCTGCCAAAGAAATATAGGGAAATATATGGAATATAGATATAGTACTGGGGAGAACAGTACTAATTTTAGTGAGTTTAATAAATAAATAACCTTATTTTAGAGATTATGGAAGGAATATGGATATTTTCCATCCTTGCAAAGGCAGAGAACACAAAAAGCCAAGTGTCTTAGGGCTGCTTCGTCTTCTCAACTAGTAGATTAATATCTCCATGAGCACTATGCAATAGACCTTCTTTCCAAATAATGTATGCTTAAGCTTTAGATGTGTTTAAAGAACTGTCAAAGCATTTTTCTCACTTTACTCTCTTTTGCCTCATCCTTTCCTCTTGCCCACACAGGTATACCTACAGCTGAATATATGGTGTAAGCTTTAAATGCAGCGGGCCCTTGTGATAAGCAATAGGGCTTTATGGTGTTTCACAGCTCACAGTGGAAATACTCAAGCTGTGAACTGGAAAGCTATTAGCAGTAAATACTTATTGTCATAGCATTATTACACATAATTCTGAACTATACTTGACTACAGAAAACTTACTACTCATTATTGCCATACCAGTCTTTTGCTGTGAGACTGAGGTTAGAGGAAGAAAAGTACTTATAAAAAAACTGTTCCCTTTATATATTATTTCCTCCGTAGTTATTTTAGTTGTTTTTCCTTCTGTTTCAGTTTTATTCTTTATCAGTCATGCGTTTCATATGTGGAGAATTTCTCCTTAATGGAGTTCTGATTTCTCCCTGAGAACAGATGAAAAATTTGCACATGTTGAAAAAGAAGCCAGTGAGGGAAGTAACATGTGGCACTCAGTTTTCTAATAACCTGTCGGACAACAGGGACAGAGCATTTTTTGAACTCCAAGGCGGGGGGGAGGAGGGGGCGGTGGATTCTTATAAAGTGCTTTGGACATCATAGGTGGCTTATCCATGGGGAACTGGCAAGGCAGTCCTGAATTGCCACTTAGGGATTTGRATGCGTAGATGTGGAGGGTGGTAATCAAGTATTTGCAGGTTTGTAGCTGTTTACTTTGCCAGTTTTCAAAACTTGGGACTCAAAGTCTAGAGAAAAGAATCACACAAACAACCAGAATGTTGGTTTGGTTTTTTTTTTTTTTTTTTTTCCCCTTGGGCCATGTGTATTCCTAATTTGAGGTCAGAAGGCTAGAAATAGATTGTAAAGGGTATTATSGGAACTTAGCACAATTTTACAGGATTGTCTATTTTTATGGCTGAGAAACTTGAACTGACACTAATATATCACGCAAAACTTCTGGGATTAGATTTATACTTCCTCTTAATACTTGAACTTTAAAGATGTCATGATTAAGACATGGTAAAACAAACAAAACAATTGTCGTATGCAAAACAGAGGTTTCACTATGTGAAACATGCACCTCAGGAAGTTGAAACAGACCCTAAGAATAAGTTGTTACTCACAAAAGCACAACACAATTATAAAGCAGATAAGGTGAGTAATTAAGGAAAGTATATTGCTTCTGAAGCTCTGAAAGACAAAAGTGCTTGGGTCAGCTGCCTCTAATTTTAAGTGTTCCTTCACCATAGATGCAAACTTCAATACGAAGTGGCCAGCATATTAGACCAAAGAAATTACTCATGAAATTTGCTTGGTAAGCAGTTTCTAAATGTCAGTTCCTTGTGTAACTTGATAAACTCGCACAGGCAGGAGTCTGTTGAACTGTGCAGTAATTAAATGTGTCATAATAGGCTTGATTCTCAAGTTTTGTGTTTTCCAGTTTCCTAACTTAAAATGACCTGATGCAGACTGCTATGTTCCTTTTTTCTTGCTGGGTTTCATACAGCTCTTATGGCTTTATTCTGTCATAGGAGAAAAATTTTTGCTAGTATTTAAGAACGCTTTTCACTTCAAACTGTGTCAGGTGGCCATAACGACAACTCTGAAATGAGTTCACTTTCTCAATCAACTAAGCACTTAAGCTTTCACAGAAGCTGCATGACTAAGTTACTTGCATTCAGGCTGCCTTTTCCGAATAACGAACAGCTGTCAAGCCATTGCCAGGCTTGGCAATCTTTAAAGACACATGGCTGCATTCTGTCATTGGATACAGTTTTGACAGGGATTAGACAGACCTGCTTAGGAGGTAGAATTTGGTATGACCTTCTTTCCCCATCTTTTCTCCTCTCTCAAAAGTATCACAAGCATTACTGCTCTGAATTGATACTAATAGAATAATCTAAACTACGCAAAATAAACATTTATAAAGATCTAGCTTTTCCAGAGAGGCTTCCTGAAGCGGGCTACATATCAATCACCACAAGAGATACAAGGCTGAATCACAGCACAAATTACCTATTGTATAGAAGGAGCATATACTTTCCCAAGCAAATATAACTCGGGTCACTTCAGCCTCCTGGCATCAATCCCTTCAGGGATTAGGTTTTAAATATGCAAATTGACATGTTTGCATTTACAAAAATTCCGATTTCAGATGCAAACATGCTTGAAATAAGTTCTGAAGTTGATACATTACAGCACTGGCAGTAATACTGAAATGAGTTACCTGCTTGAATCTGTGTCACCTAATCCTTACTCTGTTCCTTTCAAGATAAACTCCCATTGGCTTCCAAGGAAACTGTGATCATGATGTGCCCACAATGCACTAGCTAGCAAATCTACATATGCTGTCTGGATCTCAGGTTATCAGGAGGGTGTCACTAGGCCAGTACCTTGTGCCAGCAAAAGGTTTGGTGCAGTTCATTCCTACTTAGGAGAAAGGGAAGGGGAACAAGTGCTGATCAAGTCTCAAAAGTCAGAACTTTCTGTGAACACAAGGCAGAGCAATGATGTAGTGTCAGGATGGAATGAAAAGTAATGGCATTGCACGAAGTGCATCAATTTCACTGATGTGCAAGTTCTGAAAACTAAATTAATCATCCAACACACCATTGCAGGGATCTAGAAAGAAGCATTTACTTTATAAACAAGTGACTAGAAAGAGGGTTTATTAGAATTTTGGGTGGTGATCCATATTTGTCACTGGTTTTCTGCAACTGTGCGAACTATCTTGATTTAGCATTGCTGTAGCAATCATTGATGTAGCAGATTGCATCAGGTGCTCCTAAGATTCAGCTGTCGCTTCCACTCAGACAGCATCAAGTAACCAAAACAAGACAGCCTGAAGAATCAAATTACAGTGCTAGTGGCAATGAGCAGTGAGAAACACAGAAAGAACCCTACATGACTCAATGTTGAAGGTCCATGAAGCACACTCTCGGAAAGCAGCCAGATTACCAAATGAAACAGGGCACAACCATCACTCCAAAAAAAAGTGTACATCTTTGCAAGCCTTTTCAACAGCTACTGGTCAGGCACCATCTAAATAGCCTGGTGAGGAAATGCAAGCAAAACTTGGGTACCACTATCAGCAGCTGTCTATAAACTCATCTGTATGACTGTCCCGGTGGCTGTAGAAGACTGCTGCAGTTCTACTTATGGAAGAGTAGAATATGGTCAGTACAAAACGTGATACATCACCATCTGAATGCCTCCATTCATGGGCCAAATGATTGGGAAAAGTTGACAAAGCAAAAGACAAAATTAAATAATGACATCAGCTCACTTTCATTCAGGTGACCATGACACAAAAGGATTATCTTCCCCTTTCACTGGGAGAGTTCAGTTCCTGGTCTGAACTCCTCAGAAAGGCAATGAAATGGTCTGTGTCACTTACTGTACAGAAACATTCTGCATGAGGAAAATATACCTGTATGGGGAGAATAGCGGTGGCTTTCATTGTAAAACTAGGGCTCCTAGTAAGGTAACTCTCCTCGGTTTACTAGAAAATAGTTGTTTCATGTTCTGTGTTTAAAAGTGGTCTGGTCCACTTTCCTAAAATAACCAGTTTATGGTATAAACTATAAATGCGCCATACATAATTTAAAATCATCCTATTTGGTTTTTGTGCACTAGACCAAAAATGTGAGGAGGGGATGTTCAGTTAGGTGTAACTCCTTTACTTGTTCCACTTGGCTGCATATTCACAATTACTCAGCAGAGGCAGTTTAATAAAAGCAGCTGAGTATCAAGTAGAAATGGCCACAAGATGCTCTTTGTTTTTGTGATTATTATGAATTAATACTGTTAATGGGGAATTTCAGGTGTGCTAGAAAAAAAGAATTGCTCAATGGTTACATTAGAAATATTATAATAGTGGTATTAAAAACGTATCTAAACCAGGACAATTGATTCCTATGGAAAAAGTAGTGAAAYGCAACAGATTTAATTAGAGACTTAGATAACTCAGATGATGTTTAGATAAAATTTTTGCAAAAGATTTCTTGGGTAAAAAAACAGGTGTAGCCATGCTGTACCAAAACTGATAGTAATTTCTGGGAGCATGTGATTGTCTCCACCTAGTTAGCTTTTATTCTTTCCTCTTCAGAACACACTGAGGGGGGGAAAAATGTCTTTCTACTGTTACTGTGTATTACACCTATTTACTTGTATGGGGTATTTTAGAGCCTTACTCAAGGTTCAGGGTTATTCGCAATGTAAACATGAATAAGATTGATAAATTAATCTGGCTTATTAAGTTCCATTAAAATGAATTTAAAACCTAGAAGAGAAATTCAAAAGGTTTGACCTTACTATGGCAGCCATACATAAAACCAATCAGAATACAGATGGAGAGAGCATTACATGACCAGACCCATCTCATTTGTCTGGAGAAAAAGTAAAGCCTGGAGAAAACAGGTCACATTACTTATTGATAGGACAAGAGGAAATGGCCTCAAGTTGTGCCAAGGGAGGTTTAGATTGGATATTAGGAAAAATTTCTTTACTGAAAGAGTGGTCAAGCATTGGAACAGGCTGCCCAGGGACGTGGTTGAGTCACCATCCCTGGAAGTATCTAAAAGACGTGTAGTTGTGGCACTTAGGGACGTGGTTTAGTGGACATGGAGGTGTTGCGTTGATGGTTGGACTCGATGATCTTAGAGGTCTTTTCCAACCTTAATGATTCTATGATTCTATTCTACTTAAGAAGTTCTACATTGTCCTACGTTACAGTTTTGCAATTCTGTAAAAATAACAATGTTGTGGTGGCACTTCTTCCTCAGGAATTATGCAAACTTACAATTGCATCTTATCGCAGGCTGACTGCTAACAGTGAAATAGGGCACTGAATCACTATCCAGCTCAGTTCTTTAGCTGTCAGGTTGTTCCAGTCAACTTGACCACGAGTCAAGTTGTTGTAAAAGATGTTAGAAATTCAGCTGAGATATATGCTATATGTGGACTATATTTCTCTAAATGTAATTATTAAAGTTTGATGTAAATTACATCTGCACACTACTACTTTTCATCCACGTGCATTTATTCTCATTTGATATCCAGAGAAATCTGGTTCCACATTGCCTGTTTTCCAGTGCTGTTTCAATAACTATAATCTCTGTGACAAAGAATGAATATTCCCAAATACTGTATAACACCTGTGAGACAACTTTGGAAGTAAAAATTGAAGAAAGAAAAACAAAACACAAGGTTTTCCTAAACGGTCTTGAAAATTTATTTGAGAAAAAATGGGGTATTACTTTACTTTAAGCAGTTAGGAAATTCCTCATTGTCTCCTTTTACATACTTGGGTCAGTTGTGCCTCCCACAGAGCGTGAAGGAAGGATGTTTTTTTGAGAGGCAGTGGAATGGCAAGATGTTTCTTCACATGGTGAAATAATCTATAGAGGCATTTAGAAGCGGGCAGAAGAGCAACACCCAGCTGGTAAACAGAAAATTCTCAAGCTGAAGAATCTGACAGCTGTCAAAGTTGATGGCTGTGAGAGTTGCTTGTGACATGAATGTCTCAGGTGAGGTTCTACCCCACAAATTATTGCAGCAGCTTCCCTCAGTTGCATGTTTTCTATCAATTGACTAAAACTTTTATGAATGTGTTCCTGACAAGATATAGATGGAGAAACATCGTAACTGGTTGATGCCTTCAGCCTATATTTTTGCATATGTATAACATAATTAGCTTTTGCAAATGTTAATAGTATTCTCTACAGTTCTGTTCAGCTGTAGCCAGGTGGCAGAATGGCCCCAGGAAAGGTGTTAAAATCAAGCCAAAAGAAAAAAATATTTTACTGTTTTCAGCACCACTGAGACAACTTACATTTCTTGATGCAGCAATATGTAGTTTTGAACGGACAATAAACAACACTCACTTCCTGCAACTTCTGAGAATACACTAAAAAATGTACAGATGTTTACTGAAGGAGAGAGCACAGCCACAGAGATTTTATAGCTGCTTTTCTGGTAGTTGCAGTAGTTTGGCAATAAGCAACAACGACAAACAAATCCATTCTCTGCAAGATATGCTGTAAACAGTCAAATATCAAAAGAACTAAATCCTTTTTTCAATTCCATTATTGCAACAACAGCATGTTTAATTAACTCCTTGAAATGTGATATTTTGGGCTGTTAACCTTCTCCAGAATCCTCTTTGTTGATCCCTCTTTGCTCTTCTTCTGACCTCTCATTACAAGGGCTGTCACAAGGATTGTTCTGAATATTAACCATTACTTGGAGAAAAATGGAAGACAAAGAAAATTATGGATTTTATTACTGAGGAAACTTCATCTCTTCAGCAGCCTGAAATATTTGGATTGAAGGAAATACTTTTGAATTGGCTGACTCAAATTTGACTAATATTAGCAAATGAGCCATTGCCAATCCTGTATTTTAATTCACAGGTTTCTCATAAAGAGGTTACCTTTTGCTCTATCTGACTGTCAGTGGAGTATTACCCTGAGAAGATGTGCGTGTTAAGATGTATGCAATGGTGTATGTCTAATGGTATTTATCTGGTGTCCCTAATTGGCTGAGCATGTCTTACATGATTAGAGAGGTCAACTCAGCTGAAACCCCATTCTCCCTCTTTTTCAGACTGACAAGGATCTTGAATCAGTGAACTTGTTTTAGACCGTTAGTTCAGGTGTTACAACATTACTGGCATTTCATGGGGTAATAGCTGAGGGAAAATTATCACTCGAAAATATGATGTTGCCTAGAATTAACGTAATAGTGGAATTGCTAACCTGCTGGTCTCAGGAGGTCATTCTTAGCCTTGCCATCTTTTCCAGGTAGCATTTCCAAAAATTATATGTGTAGCACATCAGAGGACAAAATCTAAACAGGTTTGCCATGGGCAACCAATCTACAGAGCCTGAGAGGAGGTGCCCATCTAGGGAACCAAGAGGAAGGATGTGGTCTGTGACAGCCGCAGAAGCTAGTCATGATGCTCCTGTTCAGCCCTGCTTGCAGAGTCATGGAGATTTGCCTTGTGCCACTAATTTTAATCCAGAAGAAAATGTGCCCAAGTTTCCCAGTTTGGGAAAACATGGTGTGGCACCAGCCCTGCACAACAGGCATGAATGAGACCTGACTAAGAGAATCGTCCAGAAGGCAGAATGCCAAAGATACCTGTCAGGACAAAGTTTATAGGTAGAGATAATATTTCCAATTAATTCAATTGGGAAAAGAAAAAGAAAAAAAAANAAAAAAAAAGGGAGAAAAAAAAAAAAAAAAAGGAAAATTGGACAGCTTTGGGCATGTTTGTATACAATCACTTGTATGCCTGGAAATTTATCTGATTTTTCCAGCTACCAATAAATACTGCCAATATCCTTAAACCCTGTCTACAGCAAAATACTGCTAAAAATATCTTGTACTTGCTCAGAAATATTAATGTCTTTCTCTCCAAAGGAGGCTTTAAGTGCCAGAGAATATGACTGACTTGGCTGTAAGTGACCATCACCTAGACCCCTCAGTTAGGAAACATTGTGGATTCAGCCAGAGACGTACAGATAATTTCTTGCATTGATGCCATATCCTTTAATCAAAATTATCCCAAAATACTTCCCAAGTTATATTAGAGACTATATAGTGAATATATAGGATGGAAAAGCAGGGGGTGAAGGGGAGTGAAATATAAGTTTTCTTAAGGATTGATGTAGCAAGCAAAGAAGTAATAGAAGATATTAACTATAATGGGATCTTGGTAGTGTTGCATTGAATGTAGTTAATGTTTAAACTGAGATCTTTTTTTCCCACACTGGCTAGTAAATAACTTCTATGAAAAGCTTGATGAGACGCAAATAGCATGGAAAGTAGTAGAAAATAACAAATATTGTGGTTTACTCAGGAATACCGACTTTTGGTTAAAGAATTTGCTGGCCCTTAATGCCTGAATGCTTTAAGGGTATTTGGCTTGCTTACAAAGTTTTATCTCAATAGTTCCTGATGGCCAAGAAACTCATTTTCATATTCATTTATTTCCTCTAAATTATACTCATTTATAACCTGAACTCCAGGGTTGCTTTCCTGAGTATCTCTCTGACAAAAGCAGTTTGTAAGTTATGGTCCTATCAGGCCTGTTACTATTGTTCAAATAATGTGGAAGACCTGTAATAAAATGCGAAGTAAACCACTCACCATTTCAGCCATATCTTTCAGTGAAACAGGAGCCCTGGCTTATCTCAGCTTTCAAATAAATTAAAGACGATGGGCCACCTGTCATGGCAGTGAAGAGTTTTACCTAAACCCAAAGCAATTTACTCTCTTAGAATGAAAGATATTTAAGGCTGCCTTGAAAAGTTAGCTGTTTGCTTTCTTCAGAGAGAATACTGAAACCAAGAATTCATATGCTCCCTTTTCTAACAAGTTGACTAGTATAATTTATCTAGACCACTGAATACACTTCTTAAAAATCTATATTGCATCCAAACAGTTTTTGTATTAGGGCTTCTTAGACATTAAAGACAATAGGGAGATTAAAAGGGGAGTTTTAGATGATGACACTTCTCTGTTTTCTTGCTTTGTTTTGAATACTTAGGCCTGCTGGTGGTCTCCTCCCCCCCCCCCCCCCCCGAATTTTCCTTTCCAAAAATCAGTTGTCAGCTTTGAGAAATGAGACACTTGACATTTGTTGTATTTGTTATTTCTTGCATTTACACTGTGTGGTTTTTTTATATCGTTTGCTCCAGAAAGGCTGCATGATCACTAAATTGGGTTCCAGTTTATTATTTTCTCTCCCTTTAACAAAAAAAATATTTTAAAATACCTTTAATTGTAGTTTACGGAAGTCCTTTCAATGAATACTTCAGTCTGCTGCAGAAGAACAAGTAGCTAACTACTACTTTTCCATAGGCTTCTTGGCCTTTGGACCTAATGTAGTGAAAGGTTGCTAGGTCATGATGAAAAAGTCAGAAGAAAGGTGTTGGGAATCTTGGATTGGAAGCAGTGCTTTTGCCAGATTAATATATTTGCCAAGCTACTAGTATCCTCTTAATACCGTGATCTTGCATGAAAATGTTGTAATGATACTTGTTTTCTGATTACAGGAAGAAAGCAGTTAAATTCTGTGCAACTGTCTTAAAGCATAGAAAGGAACGATATTGTGGCATACAGAAAGTAAAGTGTATTTGTAACTTCATTTAGAGGGAATCAGGAGAGGAAGTCTTCCTTCAGGAAAGGAAGATTGTTCTTGTTCAACCAACAAACACTAGCAGTACTAAAGGATAGACCATTGTCTCAAATTTTTTTCCCTGAAACTGTGGAAAATTCTATTTCTATCCCATGAAAATATTTGCAATTTCAAAAGCAATTCTTATTCCACGTGCAGACGAAATGAGAAAGTTTAAAATATTTGGGAAGGAAAAAAAGAAGGAGGGAAGATTGTGATCATCTCTCAATTTTTGTTAGCCCGGTGGTTGGGGACTCATTTGATATACGGAGACTTAATAGTTTGAATTCCTGCTATACCATTCTCCCACTTTGGAGGACATCCACCATACCTAGGAGACTGTTTTCAGTTTTCTCAGGAGGGTTGTTCAAATTTGCCAAGTGCATAAACTTTTGAGATTACCAAAGATGTGGGCAGATCCAAATAACAGTGAAACTTTGCAAGGTAGTAGAAGCCTTCTGCATGGGAAGCAGTGGCTAGTGCTCGGGAAGTGTGGAAATGTGTATGCACCACAAAAGGAAAATGTTGGTTGTGATGGAAATAGTGTGATTTGTGAATTCGTGAGGATATGATCGGATATAAAACCCAGAATTGGAGAAGGCTGGAAAAAGGAGATGTTTCTTATTATTCTTTGAAGTTTGGTGAAAGAGATCTGTGTGATTTTTAACTTTTTTTTCCGTTATGATGAAGTCCCAGTGTCTCCATGCAAGCAAAAAGTCAGTGGCTTAAAAGGACATACACTGTAAACAGTAAGAAGTAATAGTGCAACAGTCATGAAGATTTCCTGAAATAATTTAATTGCTAACCTGGGATCAATTACATAAAGCAAGATGCTCCAGTGATCTTAGTTCAACTCTATATCTGATCAGATACTTAATGCTTCACTTAAAAAATATATGAATTCCAAGGAAGAATACCCAGGGCTTGGTGAAGATGTCCAGGTGGTTGTGGTGTYGAAATGTACCATTCTGCAAGCCTAAACCCGCATAGCTACGTGGCTGGAAGGCAAGCAAAAGGCCCACAAAGTTTGCTGATGCTGATCTCATTTCCAATTTACAGCAGCATAATTTGGTGAAAGCCAGTGAGGCCATACCACTGCAAACCTTAGACAATATGCTAACAGGTTTGGAAGATCTCTTTCCTAATTAAGGAATATCTTGTCCTACTATTAAATAGGACATCTGGAGATCTCTTATAGTAGTCCTCATCACATAAAAGTGATCAAAATTTCCTCAGCCTGATGACTTGGTGGTTCCTGCATACAGAGCCAGCTGAAAAAAAGTGCTTTGACACTGCAAGACTAATTTTTCATTCTTTGGGAAAGTTCAGTGTACCTGAGATTTTGCAGGTAAAATATGGCAAGATTTTTAAGATAAACAGAACGCCTACTCGCTTTTCCTTTTCTTTTTTTTTTTATTTGTTTGTTTTTGCTTGGAAGGAATATTTGCCTGTCTCTAGAAACATGTTTCACCATGGCCAAATAATTTCCTAATTCTCTGTTAAAGAATATTTGCATAAAGAAGTACCTGGAACCAGTTACTTGTATAAACAGGGGTTCAGAGTCCAAGTCTAAATCACTCTTAGCCTGTGTAACAAATTCTCACATCTGATGGCTGTTTGATGGTGTTGCAATGCTGCTTAAAATTGTTTTAAACCATCTAGTTTCAGAATGCAAAATTAGTCTGCTTTTAAACGAAATATTTTACAAATGTCAGCCAAAATTATTTTGGTGCAACAGTATCTTATTTACACTTACACACTATGAAAACAGCTTTTAAACTAGTTGATTTTGAGCTGGTGTAAACAGTGTAAGAGTTCTATCCTTATCACTCTAACGTGGACACATGCAGTGTATGATAGTCTTTTGCTTCTTACAAACAGATCTGAAGAAAACAGTATAACGGGGATATAAGTAAGGGGAGCTGAGTGGGAGAGAAATCAACAAAGAAGTGCAAAAATTAATAACTAGCATGCATATTTAATGACTTAAAAATTGTTCACCACAAAAAGTCTTGAGAATATCCTGAAGGTCCAACAGTCTCTAAACTTAAATGGCAACAGACTATTCATCTTATTTTGAGGTAGCACTGCCACAAACTGTAGTTCAGATCTTATGCTATTATTTATAATGAAAGAGAGAAGCATTACCTTGGGGGAAAATGTAAATAAAACTATCAATTTGTATGTTAATTGTATGAGTTTATTATTGGACATTAGAAAATGAGTCTGCTGTCTAGTGTCTCAAGATAAAATCTAACAAAGAAGTATTATGTCTTTTTACATAGTAACATTTTTGTGATCATGATATAGAATATGCTTACGCAGGGAGGGTGTCCTGGTTTCGGCTGGGATGGAGTTAATTTTCTTTCTAGTGGCTGGTGTGGTGCTGTGTTTTGGATTTGGTATGAGAGGAATGTTGATGGCATACTGCTGTTTTCGTTGTTGCTGCATGGTGCTTGCACTGGTCAAGGACTTTTCAGCTTCCCATGCTCTGCCAGGTGCACAAGAAGCTGGGAGGGAGCATAGCCAGGACAGCTAACCCAACTGGCCAACGGGGTATTCCATACCCTATGATGCCATGCTCAGTATATAAACTAGGAGGTGTGGTCCGGGAAGCAGCGATCACAGCTTGGGGACTGGCTGGGCATTGGTTGGCGGGTGGTGAGCAGTTGCATCGTGCATCGCTTGCTTTGTATATTCTATTATTGTTGTTGTTATTAATACTACTGTTTTACTTCTGTTTTATTTCAATTATTAAACTGTTTTTATCTTAACCCACGAGTTTTCTCACTTTTGCCCTCCCAATTCTCTCCCCCATCCCACCACGGGGGTGGGGTGAGYGAGCGGCTGTGTGGTGTTTAGTTGCTCACTAGGGTCAAACCACAAAACAGGGTTAGCTGCTTGGTGCTTACTGGCTTTTTCTCAGCCAGAGTACTTAATTTGCAGAGTGTGCTGTAAAGTGCATATTTCGGTTTCAGTAACGTACGAAGCTTGGATGCTTTCCAGCTTAGAAAATTTGTCATGTATAGGTGATACCCATTAATCACTACTGGTCAGAAGTTCATCCTCTAAAAACTAACCTTAAAAAAGAAAGGCTGTGGAAAGGAAAGCTATTGGTATGCTCCCAGAAAGCTACATGAGATGTTAGGCTGTGAAGAAGGAATGGCCATAACGTATAGGTCCAAAGGGTCAGAGGGAAGAGACATGAAGTATCACTATGATTTCAAGCAGAACCTGAAACAACTTCAGATGTGAGATAGGAAAACTAGTCAAATCTACATCACTGGGGAGGAGAGAAGGGAGGCAGGGGTGAGAAAGAAGTAAAATGTTTTAGAGTAAGAAAATAGATGTAAAATATTTTCCCCAAGGCATCAAGGGACCAGGTGCTGTGCCTGTAAACAGTAAGAGACTAGCAGGGAATAACTTCAGATCCTCAACTACCCTTTTGGAATAGCAATTCAGGTGAACCTGAATGAGAACCAGATACCGAACAAATCCCTTGAGATTATGGTGACTAACAATTACTCACAAGAAACTGTAAATCTGCTGTCAGGAAATGACATTTATGGAAGGTAGTACAGTGTCATTCCTTCATGCAAGGGCCTAATCTTTACTTTGAGGCTCTTGAAGGGTGAGGGGGAATAAAGAAAAAAAAAAAAAGAATCCAACAAAAACCAAACACCTTAAAATTCAAGCGTTTTGAATTGTGTGGTGCGATTGATAAACTGACTGTTTGAGGAGCAGGGGAGTCTCATCAGTTAGTTGTTAGTTGCAAGGCGGCCAAATCTTTGTTTTGCAAAACCTTTTATTGTTTTTAGTTTCACAGGAAAGAACCATAAGGATTTGGATTTAATTTTATCCAAGTCATCAAAAAAATCTTGTTTCCTTTCTGGTTTTCATGTTTGAATTTTTCAAACACAACTCTGAAGCACCTGATGTCCTGTTGCCACTTGAGCAGACAGGGTATTTAGGGGAACTATTTCATAGTATAAGAGCTGCATTTATAACAGCTGAAGAGCTACTGCCCTACTCACAGCTATTTTTATCTGTGAAGTAAATTACTACTGTGGGAGGACCACAATTAATTCTGAGGACTAGGAAGCTGAATACACAAATATCCGAGTAGATAAGATTAATAAGATGTGATATAAAATGTAATTTTTCTCTACTGTTCCAAAATCGTTGCTCATCTTTTCTCCTGTTCTCTATATTTGCACTGTTGCAAAGGATTGCTTGTTTGAAAGAGAAGGAAGGGAAAAGAGAAGAGGAAGTCTTTCCAGGCCTGTGGGGTGTTACCAGATAACCTGCATGTTGTGGGTGACAACTCTTTAATTATTTAATCAGAACACATTGTGCAGTTATATTTAATGCAGTCGGTAAGAATATCTTCTGAGTGAAACCTAGCTCTGATGGACTCACAGTACAGGTCTAAAACATAATTTGCATATTGTCCCTCAAACAAATCAAATTTACTGAATTTCAGCCTAAAATGTACATTTGTCAATGATACAAACAAATGAAAATGACCTTTTATAGAAATATTCTTAATTGTGTTTTACTACATTTATCACAGATGAGTTTTAGTGTGCATTTTTTATGAAAAACCTCACCAAGGCATAAAATAAGTCTCAGATGAGAAAAACTATTTGTGAACTTTAATTGCAGTCTAAAGCTTTATGCAATATTTTTGCACTGGTATACTGGTCTAGGATTTTGCACTTGCAAAAACTTTTTAGGTTGATTTCACACCTGACTTTTGTTCTGTGTTGGTAATCCTGAATTTTATTGCCTGGTTGTCATAATAATGTCCTCAAAGGTTCTGATTTAAGTGTTCGCAGTTGTCTGTGGATCCTGTTTCCTTCTATGTCTTATTTCCTGGATGACACTTGACTTCATTGGCATTTTGAGTCTTCCTCTGAGTAGAATACACAATTTTAAAGTGGGTTTGTTCTCTCTCTCTTATCTCAAAAATAATTAAAAGCCAGACATTGGATGTTACAATATTTTGTATATTGAACAAAACTTTTCGTGCATAGTGCAGGAAGGGCTCCAAGAGGTGCATATGTGGTTACCTAATGAATATTCAGGAAAATATTCAAAAAGAATTTAAAAAAGAAATGTCAACTGATTGTAGATTATCAGAACTGCCATTTTGCTCAGAAATAATACTTACCCTTATTCGCTGAATGCTAAACTGTTGGAAAAGTATATTCTTCTCTCTCTGCCCTCCAAGTAATGTTTGTATTCAACTGTAGAACTAGCAACACTGGTACAAAACTTTGGTTGGTTGAATTACCTGACTTGTGTTTTGATCCCATATATGTTCTCACGTCTCATATGTACTTTTAGTTTCAAAGAATTAGCACTTTATTAAGCTACTTTAACTAAAGCACCAAAGCTCCAGCTGAAATGAACATATTCCTTAAAGAAATCCAGGCTTTGACAGTCCAAACCGACGCATCTTTACACAATTGTGTAGTCCAGGGGTGTTGCTAACACCTTCCTATGATCATTGCCGGTGTGTATCTGTCACTCATTGATCCAGACTCTCCAGATACTTCTCCCCAGGTTCTCTACAGTTATCAAAGTTACCCTCAGGGCAAGAGACCTGCAAGTGAGCTTTGGTTCCTCGCAGCTTTCTGCTCAACAGCTTCTTTTTCTTTTCAGTGCTGGTGGAGTTGCAATGCTGCATGAAGGCGAAAAGTGTCCTCTGCAGCAGCAAAATCTAAATGCGTGTGTGTTAGTATAAACTTCCTTGTCCACGGGGCTTAAATTTAATCCTTTCTTCCACTTGAGTGTTTCCTAGGCCATAGCTTTTGCATGTGCTATTCTCTCCTTATTTGGAGCCCTTCTTAGAGGCTGCCAACTGTAAAGTATCAACACAGCCTAGAAGAAACAATCCAAACTCCAGCTGAAGATTATTCTAACTCTTGATGTTTCTGTATTTGTGGGTGGGAATTTACAGAAACATTTATTTCACTTGTTTTCTGGGGTTTTTTACATAATTTTATTCTATTAGTCTGTGGTGGGTTGACCCTGGCTAGATGCCAGGTGCCCACCAAGCCGTTCTATCACTTCCCCTCAGCTGGACAGGGCAGAGAAAATATAACGAAAGGCTCGTGGGTCAAGGTAAGGACAGGGAGATCATTCACCAATTACCGTCACAGGCAAAACAGACTCGACTTGGGGAAAAATTAATTTAATTTATTACCAATCAAATCAGAGTAGGATAATGAGAAATAAAACCAAATCTTAAAAACATCTTCCCTCCACCCTTCCCTTCTTCCTGGGCTTAACTTCACTCCCGAATTCTCTACCTCCTCTCCCCAGTGGCACAGGGGGATGGGGAATGGGGGTTGCAGTCAGTTCATCACACATTGTCTCTGCTGCTCCTTCCTCCTCAGAGGGAGGACTCCTCACACTCCTCCTCTGCTCCAGTGTGGGGAGATAGTTCTCCATGAACTTCTCCAACGTGCATCCTTCCCATGGGCTGCAGTTCTTCACAAACTGCTCCAGCGTGGGTCCCTGCCTCGGGGTGCAGTCCTTCAGGAACAGACAGCTCCAGCATGGGTCCCCCATGGGGTCACAAGTCCTACCAGCAAACCTGCTCCAACGTGGGCTCCTCTCTCCACGGGGCCACGGGTCCTGCCAGGAGCCTGCTCCAGTGCAGGCTTCCCACAGGGTCACAGCCTCCTTTGGGCATCCACCTGCTCTGGTGTGGGGTCCTCCATGGGCTGCAGGTGGATATCTGCTGCACCGTTAACCTCCATGGGCTGCCTGACCGTGGTCTTCACCAGGGGCTGCAGGGGAATCTCTGCTCTGGTGCCTGGAGCACCTCCTCCCCCTCCTTCTCCACTGACCTTGGTGTCTGCAGAGTTGTTTCTCTCACATATTCTCACTCCTCTCTCTGGCTGCAGTTGCCCAGTTTTTTTTTTTCCCCTTCTTAAATATGTTATCCCAATATGTTACCACCGTCACTGATGGGCTCGGCCTTGGCCAGCGGTGGGTCCGTCTTGGAGCCAGCTGGCATTGGCTCTATTGGACATAGGGGAAGCTTCTAGCAGCTTATCACAGAAGCCACCCCTGCAGAACGCCCACTACCAAAACCTTGCCACGCAAACCCAATACATAGTCATGGCAGATTATTATGCTGGGAAAGCACCAGGGAAGGTTCTCTGAGACAATGCTGAAATCTGAAAGGCCTTTATGACTTCTTGGGCATATGAGAGAGGAAGATCTGTGTACCTGCAGCACATTGATTTCTTCCTCAGTCTTGAGTAGTAACCGATTCAAACTAACAAATACTTATACTTGATCCCTGGGTCACCAGGTTTGCTCTCCACACTAGCTTTTAAAGCTCCTGAAACAAGAGGCAGATCTCCCAGTACACCTTTAGAGGTTTATCTTTTTGCAAATTACTGTAACTGTGAGAGAATGCGTAGGCATTAATTTCTTCCTTTTGAGTGCTCTTAGGACTGTGCTCATGTATTATGCTCTGTTTTAATAGTAAGGCTCCCTGTCAACACTTTTCTTATTAAATTGTTTTGTGGGTTATTGTTTTTCTGCATCAGCGCTTCCATTTCCTCACTGCAAAAATTGATACTCATGTCTGGCGGCTGAGGAGACCTTGCAAACTACCTACAGCCCATAACAAATGAAAAAAACCACGTGTGTCTGTGCATGTGCATGCATGCGTCTATTTGCACTCAGGAAGGAAGACGGAAAGGGAAGAAGTTTGGTTTATATTTCCCATCTTGGCAGGGATTTGGACTTGGCAATGAAGCTGATGTATGCATCTTACTGTTTTTGTATACTATTTTTAAAGACTACTTGTCTGACCCTGTATATCACAGTGACACACTTTCCCAAAGCAGACAGCCCTGTTTGGGTCGACTAGCTCTCAGAGAGGAAGAGGCTGTGAGGTGTGTACTGGCAATGAGAATTTTGGCCTGACTTCTCAAAGGGGCTGGATTACCTTAGTCCTACACTCACTTGTTTTTTCCTTGTCCTAAGTCAAATTGGGTTTGGGCCCTATTTATTAATATATTTCTCACTCTTCCTTTAAAAACCAGAGTAAATTAGGAGCCTGAATACCCTTGGAAACATGGGACCCAAGAGCTAAAATGAACAGTTGTACTGGTGCGTGTGGAGAACAAGAGAAGGCTGAGAAAAGCAGTGGTTCTGTTTCCTCCTTTCCAATTTTATTTTTCTGTTCACAAATATTGTAATGCAGCATCTTAATGACAGTGCAGTGAGATTGCCAGAGTAAAAGAGGCTGTCTCTTTCCTTCTTGTACCTCCACTAGAAGACAAATCAGTATGACAGGCTGGGGCAGAGGGCGAGTCCAGCACAGCCCAGCCAGCGACAAGCGACAGCTATAAGCCAGGCTCCCACCACTGCCCTTTCCACCCAGCAGCCATGGGGCTCAGCTCCCCTGCCGGCAGGGATGAGACTTCCAGCACCTTCCCTGTGCAAACAGAGGAAACACAGTCTGAGTGCGCAAAAAGAGGAAACACAGTCTGAGAAGTAGGGCTGATCTGTAGGCAGCTTGCTATCCCTGTCTGTCTATCTAATATGGGAGATGGGAAAGGGGGTGAGGTTTTGGGGGGATTGCTGTTGCATTTTAATTTTAAATGCATGAGTGAATGCTTTGAATCCCATGATACATCTATAGCAGAAACTTAATTTTGGTATTTTCTTGAGAATCGTTTGTCTTTGATTTTGAATATTTCCAACAGTTTTTCTTCTGGGTGTATAATAAATGAAGGACTGTCTGAAGGACCCTTGTTTTGTGAATGAAATTCTTCTGTGAATCTCATTAAAGGAGTTCACCTTTCATTTGAATGAATGATCAATATGTTAAAGAAGTGCTGTTTGACCATCTGGTTGCCTAGTAAATGGGGAGATCTATCCCTGGTAATCTCATCAGTGAGCTGGAGTACGACCTTCCATCAATTTTCAACATAATTTCTTTCTTCTATGTACCTTATGTCAATTTTATTGCTACAAAGGACTATGAGGAAAAACAGGTTTAGAAGTCTGTCTTAAATAGGAGAAAAACCCATGAAATTAGGATTAGGACTGAAAACCCATCCTTAATTTATTTCATCATGCCTGTATATTGCAGGTGTATGTMTGCACTTGAATGTGCCATCATGCTTAGGCACAGACAGGAGGAGGAAGTTTAGGACTGCCATTTCAGCCTTCACTCTCAGTCTCCTGGCTTTTGTGTATTTTGAAAACAGACCTGTGACATTATTTTAAAGATCTGTAGAATCATAGAATAGTTTGGATTGGAAGGGACCTTTTAAAGGTCATCTAGTCCAACCCCCCTGCTGTGGGCAGGGACATCTTCAACTAGATCAGGTCGCTCAGAGACCTGTCCAACCTGACCTTGAATGTTTCCAGGCATGGGGCATCTACCACCTCTCTGGGCAACCTGTGCCAGTGTTTCACCACCCTCAGTGTAAAAAATTTATTCCTTATATCTAGTCTAAATCTACCCTCTCTTAGTTTAAAACCATTCCCCCTTGTCCTGTCGCAACAGGCCCTGCTAAAAAGTTTGTCCCCATCTTTCTTATGAGCCCCCTTTAAGTACTGAAAGGCTGCAGTCAGGTCTTCCTGAAGCCTTCTCTTCTCCAGGCTGAACAACCCCAACTCTCTCAGCCTTTCTTCATAGGAGACGTGTTCCATCCCCCTGATCATTTTCATGGCCCTCCTCTGGACCTGCTCCAACAGGTCCATGTCTTTCCTGTGCTGAGGACTCCAGAGCTGGCCACAGTACTCCAGGTGGGGTCTCACCAGAGCAGAGTAGAGGGGCAGAATCACCTCCCTCGACCTGCTGGCCATGCTTCTTTTGATGCAGCCCARGATACRGCTGGCCTTCTGGGCTGCGAGCGCACATTGTGGGCTCATGTCCAGCTTTTCATCCACCAGTACCCCCAAGTCCTTCTTGGCAGGGCTGCTCTCAATCCCTTCATCCCCCAGCCTGTATYGATACWGGGGGTTGCCCCGACCCAGGTGCAGGACCTTGCACTTGGCCTTGTTGAAYCTCATGAGGTTCACACGGGCCCACTTCTCGAGTGAAAGCTGCTTGCAAGCAGCTTATGAACCACCTTTGAATAATAGTGTGTCTGGAGTGCCCCAGGCAGTGAAGTTTGAAGAGCTATCCTAGAAGCGAGTTTAAGTATCAGGAGGCCACATAGTGATATTGCAAGAATTTGTGCATAGGTGGACTTATATCTGACATCCCGTCTTGTTTTTTTTTTTATTTTGTAGACATGGGACCGACCCACAGAATTCAGGAATGTGCTTCACTGGGCCATATTCAAGCAAAAAAGATACTGATAATAAAAATCAGAATAAACAAAATACTAAGAAATTCATTTTGCATTTGGAGACATTTTCCCAAGAGGGGTAGGCTGAAATTTCAAAGATAGTCTTTGCTACCCACAACTATCCCATTTTGTAACTGGCCCCCAAACTGTGAAGGTTAAAAGCATGAACGCCTCTCTCGGCAGAATCCCATCCCTCCTGCCCTGTGTCCAGCGGTGGCAGAACTCTGACCGGTTTGTCTCCTAAATTACTTTTATCTGTTTGAGAAGCAGGCAAAATCTTCCTTTTGGTTTCAAAAGGAAGGCTACTTCAAGCAGGCTTTGCCTGTTCTGTTTTGTATGAACAGTTCCTCATGCCTTCAACTCTCAGAAGACATTTTTGGGAGTGTGGGTGAGCAGAGCTAAGTCAGTCAGGTGGCACTGGGAGAAAGAAGTCTCACCTGGACAGCGAGACAGACTGACCCGTCTGGGATGTGGTACTGTACTGGGAATGAAAGGAGACTTTCTCCCCACGCAGCCAGCGCTGTTTATCTCCATCTGCCATTTTCAGAGAGCATGGGAACAGGCCTGCCCTGCTGTCTCTGCCCTATTTTTATATGTACACTACCTATATTTCTCTCTCCTTGTACCTGGCTAATAGGCTGAATGCAGGAGAAGCGCATGTGAGCTATTCTGCTAAGTTCCAGAGTTTTACTGAATTGGTTGAGCTTTGCTTTACTTATCTGTTTCACTAGCTGTGAAGACAGGTTTTCAAGGCAACCAAATGCCATTATGCTTGAATTGTCATTTAAGTATGAAGTAACTTGATATTTGTTCCCTTGTAATTGATCACTCTCTTTTTTTTGCTGAGTGCTGTGGCCATGGATTATAGTTTTGTTTTCAAGCCAGGAGACAAATGAATGGCAGGACTTCAGATAGGAGGAAAGGAGTTTGGAGTTTTACCTCTTTTGCAGAAATTTTCAAGTCACATAATTGGACCCACTGGCTGGCTGAGAAGAAGAGATTAGACGCAAGTAGGATTTGTTAAAGCTATACATCAAAGATACATGAAAGTCAGTCAATTGTGAGGGTGAAGTAGTCAGACATCCAGGAAGTCTCTGGGAACAGGAGATTATGTATTGCTCCCATAAAGAGAGCATGTCAAGGAGAACAAGATTAATCAAATGCTTTCAGGTGTCATTGCCGATAGAGTGTTATTGTTAACTAAGTAATGTTACTTGAATCTGTCTGCTGGTTCTCCCTACCTGTGTAAATCACTCTGATCCTTCTAAATGAGGCTGATTTAAAGCAAAGCATTGTCATTGCCCACATGTAAGAGATTACAGAGCAGACAGTGGGATCAGTTACATGTCTCAGGTTTTTGAGTGTTTTCTATGAGAAAATAGAAAAGGAGGAAAGGGGCTTCTGATTTTTTTTTTGGGGGGAGCACGGAAAGGGAGAGTGTCTTCACTTATGCAAACATGCACACACTGTACATAGTTCCCTATAAATGTTTCCTCTTTTGTTTTGGAAGTATGGCGTTAACTAACAACAATGAATTATCATTTATTAATACTAAAAATCAATGAAAAAATTAGTTCACTTAAATTCAAAGATGACAAGCAGCCATTCTCTGAGGATGAGAAAAGAAAAATCTTTCATTTTAAACAATATTGTCCTTGMAGAAGAATACTTTATATCACATTATCTATCATACCTCCAAACTTATAGGTTATATTGATCACATCTATCTATCTGTAAGTCAAATTCTAGTACTTTCTTTTTTGGCTTGCCTGTTTATTTTTCTTGTTGATAGATAGTTTTAGTTTGTAGAGGAACACTATTGCATTGTATTGTTGTTGTGTGTTGGTATCAATTTCCATTCAAAGGCCAACTTTATTCTCAAACGATGTACAGTACACTGGAGCTGGATCAAAACTTCAACACATTTTTCTTATAGGTAAAGACAATTAAAACCCCTAAGATATCTTCAGAAAAACATGATTAATAAGCAATTACTGATTTTTTTTTTTTTTTTCCCCTGGATAATTTTGGTGGCCTTTCTTGCCTTGGAACTGATGACAATATTCATGGGAGCCTGAGTCTCTATTTTCTGGACTGTTGGTAGCATCACGGGGTGGATTGGCCCTGGGAGGGCACTGGAGCTGAGTTGCACGTGCGTCTGCTCTGGTTCACCTTCCCCTGTTGAAGAACTGAGTAATATTACTGGCTTGAAATGGGTGAGAGTAGGTCAGTCAGTAAGGTCCTGTAAAAGGCAAACAAGCTGGCCAGCTGTGAGGAAATTTGGGGGAGCAAAGCTGCAAGAATTCATGTTAGTGGGGAGGAAAAGCCAAACTATTTAGACCCCCTATAGCTCCTCCTCCATAAATGTGGATTATGAGGGGCTTAGAGGAGGTTTGCAGTGACCTGTGTAGCTCTGGGGTATGCCACAGAAACAACTTGAGAGGACTTTGAGAGCAGATCCAGGGAAAGTGATAGCAGAACATGGGGGTGAGTGGGATCATTAGGGGAAATGTGACTGGCCTGAGTCTTGGTGCAGAAGTTTGTCTTGATGCCCTCAAAGGTGTAGCCAAGTGATATTGTCCTGGAAAGATCGGGTCACCTCCACGATAGAACTGTGTTCAGGGGAGGCAATAGGGGACCAGGGTAGCTGAGATGAGGGCAAGGTCTGGAGTTCATGTTAATCTAGTGCATGCACGCAACCATTACAAATTGGTAAACTGTGTAAAATGCCTTGTTCAATCATGTTGTAACTAAACCTTTCTTCCTGAATGAGGCTTATCTCTGTGTTTTGACTCTGACCTGCATTCTTTTTCTCACGTGCCATAGCTACTTTCTAGGCACAGCCAGCCAGAGCCCTGTACCTCTTTCATAACTTCGGTTGCTCAACCGCCAAAGTTGCGTGGGCAAAAATTTACACAGAAATGATGGGATGTGTACACCTACACTAATATATTTGGAATCTCTTTCTACGTGTCAGGGAAGATGACTTGGACAAGAATGGTAGGAGAAGTGCTATTGGTTTCAATGTAAATGCCTGCCTCTCTTCCTTTCATCTATTTTCCATCAAATGGAAATGAATTAATAAATGGAAATAAATGAAACAAATGGCTGCTGTCCCAACTCGTGTTCCTTTAAAAGGTAAAAAAGTGTTTCATACTGTGGTTACTTATTTTTAGGCTTTTTATTTGATTAAAAATGAAATCTTATTTCTAGACAAGCATTCTGGGGAATGGGAACTTGCCCAAAAGAAGGGTCTGTGCTCACCTTGCTTGCAACACGTGATGGGCCCAACATAGCAAAATACCTTTTTGTGAAGCTTTGCAGTGTTCTGCATTTCTCAAGACCTGCTACTCCAGAGGTGTTTGCTGGCTGGCCTAAACATACCTGTTTGATAAGCATGCAGCTATCTGAAACCTGCAAAGATATTTTTCTGTACTTTAGGCAGAATAGGTGATCAAAGAAATGGATGAAATATGGAAGTTTGATACTAATGAACCAAGTTCTTGTGGAACTTGGCTGCAAAGCTCCTGTTGACTTCAGAGGGACCAGGGTTTCACTAATGTTAACAGGTTTGTGTGGCCAGGACCTTGGGACTGTGTTGTTAGCATGTGCTTAAAGAAGATTATAGCATGCTTTTGTTTGACAAACCTAAGTTTAGCATACAGAACAAATATCTCTAAAGATATCTTTTTCAAGCCAGCTAACAATAACTTCTATTTCTGGTGACAGACACCTCTTCATTGCTATACAAAGATGAGGAGGCAACTTGGCAGAAACATAGGCAGAATGGAAATCCCTGTATTTTTTAAATCTTATGGTTTTAGACTCTCACAGACAACTGTCATGCATCCTTTAGATTCTAAAAGTTCTTGAAGAAATGCTAGGTATACTGCTATAGGGACAAAAGAATTCTCTTACGGGTAGTAAATGAGTTTTTCCACTAACCAGGTGAAATGGATTATATTGAGAGATAGTCGCTGAACTTGATGCTGAGGCAATACAAAAACCCCACAGTTTTAAACATAAGTAATATTTAGAAATATTCTGTATTATATTTGTTGATCAAAGCCATTGTTAATTATAAAATACCTTAACAAGAGAGATTTTTCTTTAAAATCTTCCAAAGCAAAAAAGCACAGCATGCAGGATATTTCCTAACTGTTAATAAGCACCTACGGTTAATCCCAAGGGTATCGGCTTCTCTCGGTCACTTACTRATGTCCAGGAAATATCCTCTGCCTGCTTATTACTGCTTCAATTAACGTTTGGTGCACTCAGTTTAAAGTATCATATTATTCCGTAGCAGACGGAGTAAAAACTGACAAAGGAATGCTAATAGCCAGCTGTAAGCTTCCTACTACTACCAAAATGTCATAAATTGCATCTCATTTCAGGGTAGATTTTTCAATTAAAACCTAGCTGAAAAAAGAAAGTGAACGTTTACTGAGACCTAGAAATGCATTTTATTTGTTTTGGGGGTTTTGTTTATTTGGGGTTTTTGCCCTGAACATCATGGTGGACTTGGTTTTCTAAAATAGTTCAGGTAGGAATTCCAAGCTCTTTTGATGCCCTTGCTATTTTGTATATCCATTAAGAAAATGTGTAAAAGTGTGTGCTTTTAGGTAAGCAACACTAATTGTGGTTTTTTTCATGCCTTCTCAGAAAAATTAATCCATAAGAAATTAGAAATCCTACCTAGCAAACTATTGAGGCACAAGTTATACTAGACATGCAAAAGATGACGTACAACCCTGTGCTACTTAAAGAACAAGTTTTTCACATAAGAAAAGCTTGTAGAAAATCATAACATCAATCTTAGGGTGTGTAGTATTCACTGTAAAGATGTGTGGATCCAGTCTGAGGCATAGGAGCGCTACAATTTCTAGTATTGTGGGGGAAAAAAGACCATGAAACATGCATTTAAGATCAAGGAATTGAGGCCCATATCCTGGAAGGCAGGCAGACCCAGAGCATAACTCAGTGTGAGTTTTCAAGTGTGATTAAGAAGGTTAATGCAAATGTTGGACGTATAACCAACACAGTAACTAACAGAAGTAGGAGGATGATCCCACCTTTTTGTAGCTTTGGTAATGGTAAGCACAGATACTGGCAGCACAGGTTTCTAATATTTATGATAATAAGAAAGGCATTAAATTTAGGGAGAGTTTAGAAAACAGGGAATGTAAAGGCTTTGAGAAAATGCCATGCTATGGCATACTTTTGTTTATAATAAACTTTATCATGCTCTTAAGCTTAACTAAGTAGTTAGAATTAGAAATATGTAAGTACATCTATAATACAGTAGTGGTATTCTTCAGATGAGAACTTTTGGCCACATAACCTCTGAGTGGTTGTTCAAATCAAAGATTTAAATAATTGCCAGAGGAACTAAGTCAAAATAGCTCGCATCTTGGCTTATCAAAGCACATAACTAAATCAACTCATCTACCTGTTGTGAAACTCGATGCTGTAAATGGAGAATAACCAATAGCTTGCAAATATAAGCTATGATGAGGGCTTGTACGCACACTGCAGCCTGAAATGAATTGCTCTCCTTGTTCAGTGTTTCCAAACATGCTATTAGGGTGGGGAAAGAAGAAGTTTTGATGAGGGAGTTACTTCAGAGTGTTGGGGGGGATTGTTTTTTTAAATAAAGGACTTCAATGTTTGTAATGGGAAACTTATAATAGTCTCTTTGTGGTGGGCTCTTTGTGATAATGTGATTATTCTGTGATCTAAAACCTCCCTTTCTGCCTTCAAAGCAGCTATAAATTATAGAAGGTTTTGCTATAAAGCCTCTTCCTCTCAAAAGCTGTAAGCTTTAAAAAAACAAACAAACAAACAATCAAACAAACAAAAACAACAACACCTGAAGAAATTATATGGTTTAGATCCAAAGCTTGTTTCTTTTCTTATTTAGCCTCTGGTCTTGCAATCTCAGAGCAACGGGGCAGTTTCATGTATGTGATGACTCCATTGATCTCAGCTGCTGGCAGGGGGGGGCTGGGCAGCGCCTTCCCTGGGGTGTAAATGAAGGCTGGTGCCAATCAGGTCAGCCGAGCAACACCTGCTCATAACACCTGACAGGAGAATCAGGCCTTAAAGCAGTGGTTTGCAGAGGTCGCTGGTTTAGTAGACAAAGCTAACTTTAGAGCGTGGAAGTTTTAAAAGAGCACTGGTAAGTGAAAATGAGTGTTTGCCACCAGCTATAGAGGTAGGCAGCTCTTCTTTCCATGGGTTTGAGTGATTTTAGTAAGTTTTCTCTCAGTTTTTTTGCATTTCTAAACTTCGGAAGGTTTGTGTTACTGATAACCCAAATGAATATCTCTCAAATTAGTCTTACAAATTTTGTTCCTTGCTTAGCTTCTGTTTCATATTACAAATAGGCTTTGTTTGTTTTCTGGTTGGGGGTGTGTGTTTTCTTTTTCTTTTTCAACTACATGACTAGCCAAAATGTTTGTGACTTTACTGAGAAATACTAGGAGGCACAGATGATGTGATGTTGTTTTATCAAGGGAGAGAAGAAGAAAAAGCTCTGTAGCATTCCATTTCTTAAGAGATTGTTTTTCTGATTTAAAAGCCAAGTTCATTTTAGCTAGAGCTCCTACAACRTCACAGTTATGCTCCTAGCTAAAACCTGCTATGATAATAGCACAATGCAGAGCGTTCTTTTGGTATGTGCTCCAAACCAGCAACTTCCTAGGCGCTGAACCCTTAGAGGACACCATGAGAGGTCTGATTTCTGACCTTGGGAAAAGCTCACTGCTTCTCTGGAACAGTTAGAGTTGTGGTGTTTGTGGATGGAGAGTAACAATCTCCTGTGCTGGTACCGCTGAGGTTCCTTGCGTGCCCTAGGGCACACAACATGAACAGTTGAATCTAAAACGCCATGTGACGTTCAAACTTGCTTTAAGCTAGTGCAGCCATATTCTGACTTTATACCACCAAATAAATCAGTGTAGCTGTTACCTCCTACTGATTAAGCTATTACCAGGGTTAAGGCAGTATTTATATTTTGTAGTCATAGTGAGTAAGTTTGTAAATTACTTTTTAAATGAAAACTATAATTATATGTGACTAACAAAAAGTTTTAAAGCATCAGCTTTCAAAGACTCAAGCTGTAAATGGCAACTTCTTTTTTTCAAACTTTGTTATTGTGTGAGTGGGGGAATTGCTTCTGATTAGCCATAGTGACTGTAGGATTATATGAATAAATACCAGTTGGTTGGGTCTGAGTGCCTGAGGGTGCGTGAGGCTGGCTAAAGGAGAGAAACAGTAGGATGTTCTAAGTTGGTTGTAATTTTATTTACAATTCAGTGCTGTGATAGTCCTTTATAACTCCTGAGAGTCTCTTACCCATTTGTGTCAACCTTGCTTATATAATCAGATACCTTGTGTTTGCTGCTGTACCTGTGCACAGCCAGTTCTGCTTAAGCTCCTGATTGCTCACATGTGTTTAAACTGCCTGTGAGCCCCTGGGGTGTGTTGTGGACCTTGCAAGTTGCTATCAAGTATGGTCCATAAACTCATTGTCCCTATCCAAAGAAGTGGTTTCTGAAGATGTCTCACGATTGGTTCAGTCTGATGCTGCACTTAAACAATTTCTTTACTATTTCTAATAAATAGAGAAGAGAGCTCAGTAGTATAGAATGAAGTAAAGAGCACTAGTAACGTCAATAGCCAAATCTTATTAGATTATTATAAATTTGCTATGTTGTACACTGTTGGTATTTGTCTTTCTGTTTGCACTGGCAATGTAAAGTACTGTATTAGTGAACGCTCTTAAGCTTAAACTTGATAGCTCCTCCATTGAACTGTATCAGTTAGTCTTGAAAAAGTATTCCAAATTTAAAATCAGCTCTCCACTTGGAATAAAAGAAGTTCCTATGAACTTCCTGGTTGTTATCAGATTACACCCTATCTGCATCCTTAGCGGCTGCAAAGTGGTGTTAATGAGGATTTTAGTATTAGCCTGGCAGATTTTATGATCTTTTATTAAAGCTCAGAGAAGCACTTTGCTCTTAAACACTGTCTGCAGTTAATAGCATGAAAACTCTCATTTGATAGTTAGAGCTTTGTATTTCCTGATACTTACCAGCTTCAACACAATGTGGCAGAGTAATAGAATATGTTTCTTCAATATATGTATATTGACTACTATATAAAGTCAATGATTTATATATTGACTATCTAGCAATATAGTACTGGAGAGATGGGTTGATAGATCTCCTTCTAGCTTAGCTGGAGGCTTAGCTTTTTGCTTTCCATGCATAGTTGGGGATCATGGGAAAAGAATTCTGATAGTTTTGTGCACAGTGTCTTATACGTGATGCTTTGATCAACGGTGGTGCCCCCACCTAAGCAAAACTGCTTAAAAGAGGTTTCTTGCTTTGAYAGGAGAGCTCTTTCTCTCTCTTTTCTCTCTCTTTTTTTATTACTTCTTTTCTAGCCTTATACTTGTTTAATCTTGCTGTGAATAGTCTTCCTTTTCACAAAGTTGCCTAGCCTTTACTTACATTGTGCCAGTTCTTGTTAAAAGAAGAATGATTGTATAAAGTAAGCGTGTGTATGTGAAGTCAGATATACTCATTGAAAGGCAAAGGTGACTCTCTTCTTGGGGAGGCAGGGTGGAAAAACAAACAAAATAAGACACGGCATTAGTTATTTCTTCTGCATGTGCTCTCACTGAGCAGCATCTTTCTAGGGATGTTTGCAATATCTGTACTGTGCCTTGGAATGTGCAACAGCTAATTTGGGTGCATGTGCAGAGTGCACGAACATCCTACTGTGGACATTCATGTCAACAGATATATATCCTGTATATGTTTTTTTGTGKATTTTATAGGTTTGGTCTTCTAAAAAGACTTAAGTCAGAAACTATTTTCTCAAAGTTGGGACATGGAAAAAGTGAATTTTTCACATCTCTTGCTGTTTCTCTGCGACAATGTGGTGACCAGAATAGGCAAGAAACTGCATGCTGAGATGTCAGAAGGGGAAAAGCCTTAATAAGATGTGTTATGCTGTGTTAAGGGTAACCTGAGATTCTCCAAGGGGGTGGATTCACCTGATCTACTCCAGCCTAGATCCTGATTTGGGCTGTGGGAGACCCGTGTTCAAGTGCCTGCTTTGCCTTTTGCCCCAGGCTGCCTGGGGAACGTGTGCCACAGGTTTTCTTTTTGGCACCGTCCTCCCATGTAGCCCAGGCTTGAACCTGCCTCCTGAGTCCTGCCTGGAGTCAGCTGGTTCCACTRGCTTAAGGAGTGCTCTCTGCATCATAAGTTATCTACTTCATTCCACTGAAGTAGATGTCTGTGTTGAAAAGCTGTTGTTTTTTTTTTTTTTCTGTCAAATCAGTGCTTTCCTTTGGAAGAGAACCTTTTTGTCAAAAAAGAAAACAAGCAAAACCTCCAGGTGAACCCTGGTCTACTCTTACTTATTTGACATATAAACCCTGAAAAGCGGTTTTATTGCTTTCATTCTCCTCCCCTCTGGGCTGTTTTGAGTGGCTTGGTAATATTACAAGCACCTATATTCAGTCTCTTTTGTCCCATGAATCTGAATAACTTTCTCATTTAGCATAAATAGAAACAATGCAGTAGGAAGGAGAAGACTAATTCTAGAATCTTTTAAAGATTACATATGGGTAGAGGAATTTTGTGGTGGTGAAAAAGGGGATTATTTTTCAAATGGTTAGCATCAACAGTAGAGTACTCTTATTTTTCTGCTTTACAGGGAAGCTAAACAAGTAGGAACTATTTCTCACTTCACAGAATAGGAATTTCAGAAAAGTAGTGCTGTGATCTAACAATGCGCTTTTGCTCTAATTTTTTTAAGAAACACAAGGATCTTTGTCCCAAAGAAAGATATGGATCAGATCCCCTGAATATTGGAGTGTGCATATGACTCCCTAGAGCAGAATGGCATCGCTGACTAGGAGCCAACTAAATCCTCTTTATATTTAACATACAACAGCTAGAATTTGAACTTAGATCCTCTGATATCTATGTCAGAGCAGATGGTGCAGATAAGACAGGTAGCACTTGGTTTCATAGGTCCTAAGCAGACATATCACTGCATCAATGTAGCAGCACATCACATGCCAAAAATCCCCAGTATGTTGTTAAAGATAAACCTGTGTGGAAAAACTCTGATGCAAATACAGGACAACTTCAAGTCCATTCCTAGTAGAATATTGAAATGTTGGTTTTGGTTTTAATTTGTGTAAGCTTCTTCCATATTTCTTCATCAAAATAAGAACAATTTGAATAGTTGCTACAGGGCTTGGGAATCTTCAGGGACAGATTCAGCTTGGATTCCGAAGTTTGGGTTACACTTAGGAAAAGAATAATAGCACTAAAACATAACAGTACAGAGTGAAAATGGTGGCTCTTAAAAATAAAACAGGGGGTTAACTTGATTTCAGTTTCCTAGGACTTCTGACCAATCCCACTGCTCTTCCTGTATGTTATCTTCTTTTAATCCATCAGTCATCAAGTATTACAAAAAATCATGCAATTTTCTCTTTTAAAATATGAGAAATGGCCAATTCTTAGAGCCACCCGACTGCTTTTGGATTTGTAAATATAGGGAGCAAGTCTCCAGAGTGGCAGTAGCTTCTAACAATTGTGGGTGAGCAAAGAGTTATCAAATTATACTCTGCTAAAGAATGGATCTAAAGAAAACTTTGCTGGTTTTGTAGTAAAGTTACTAGGTTGCAGATTTGATGAAAACAAAACCAATTGATAAAATGGGCCAAATTACTGTGGAAGACCAAATTTATGTAATCCATCCTGAGTTAGAATGAATTAGAGCAAAGATATGAAGAAAATATTTGGCATATCAGCCATTTTCATTTTGCGTGACATAGAATTTACAGTGACGAAATCTGGAAAGATGTGTCAATACCTTATAACTTTTTTGATATGATTTTTAAAAAAATCCTTTTATATCCATAAATATTTAATGGATGTAATTTATTGCTGTATTTCTGTATTGTGGTAAAATACATGGCGTTTGCTTTAGCTTAAGGTTTCTTTAACTTCCATTGACTTACTTTCTTGTCTATTTTTCCTACCTAYCAACTTTCATAGGTGGTGAGATGCATTCTAAAGTTGTATAGTTTCCCTTCCACTAGGGCAACAGCTTGAGGAGCCCACACCTCTCAAATAAACCTCTACGGTGAACAGTGGATCACAAACGTGCTCCTGTTCTACTCCGCAAACTTTTTGTGTCTGCTCCACACAGAGGTGAACAGGCAGCTCCTCTGTGTGCGTGAAAGAGTTAAAGCTTTCTAGCCATTTCTCCTGTCAGAGTAGTTTTGCCTGGAGTAYAGTGGGCTGCTTGCATGAAAGGCTGGCTAGTCTACCTGAGCAGATCTCTGAGGGCAGCTATTGATTCTGTAATCCTCTCTGATGTTGGTAGTGCTCACGTGAACAACCTCATTGACCTTTTCCTAGTTATTCTAAAGAGTACTAAGAGGTATTGAGAAGAGAAGGACTAGCCTATTCATTTCAAAGAACCCAATGCATGGTTTGGGATTTACTTATTTAAGACGGAAGGAAGATTATAGGCAGTAGAGTACTAAATAAATTAGCAACCTGACCCACCTGGGCAGAAGTTTGTTTGTGTATCTTCTATAAAATCAGGAAATGTCACAGAGGGAACACCTGCAGCATGAAGGAGGGAAGGAAACCTGTGCCATGCACTTGGTAAACGTGCCTGGGTAGCCACTTGAACACCAGAAATCAAACACAGATGAAGTGTGTGTACACTGAAATGTTTTTGCAACTTGAGTGAGAAGAATAAAAGACTACCTTCTGTTTCTACACTTCTTCAAAGGTGCACATAACCATTGGGATCTCACTACATTTGTATATAAGTACAGTTTTAAAAGATGGACATTGTAAACTTTTTAGAATGTTGCATATGTTTATAGAAATATGAATGTATGAAATAGCGGTGTCTAGCCTTTGGTCATGGTCTTAACTACTTTCTTTCTCTTAATTGAGGTGTAAGGCGATATCTGTTTCTGCTCAGGACTATCATGTGTGGTTAGAGAATTTATCCCTGATCTTATTTTCATGGGATGTCACTGGATATGCTCACTGGTTTCTAACTACGTTAAATTGATTTGGAAAGCRCATTGGTTTGAAATATGCCTCTCCCAGTACAGCTGTCTAGTTCTACCTTTGTGTTCTGGAGCAATTATTGTGAGGTCCCTGAGATGTTAACTTTCTTGGAGAGAAAAGGAAGGGTTGGTTTTGTTGTTGTTGTTACATGCCTGTACTAATCAGGCAGTCTGGGAATGCATTTAAAGGCAAATGCTGCTCCTACTCRCTGTACAGGGTAGAACTGTGTGTGTGCAGGAGCACGTGATTTTAGGTGACTGCCTTTCCCCTTCACTCTGCAGAACCTGTCTCTGGGGGGACTGGGCAGAACTGCCCAAGGGTGTATCTGGAGCCTGTGGCCAGATACTGAAGACTTGGTTTTTTCCCCCTCTCCTTGTGGTAGAATACCATTCTGTCTGGGCAGAATGCTTTGGATCTGACACCTGCACTTAAGACTACGGAAGTAAAAAGCTGGTCTTTTCAAAATCCGTAACTGTTTGCAAGCCTTGTCTATGCACCCCAGAATGCTACTGCAAATTAGCAAAGGGACAGCAAAGCCATGAGTTTAGGAGCCTTGTGCACAGGGGACCTTCTTTGATGTTTGTATGTCACTGCCCAGTTGCTCCACCTTGTCAATCAAACTCAAGGAAGCCACTGGCTCCATCATAGGGGAGAGTTATGGTATGAAATGCCTATTGGAGCGTTCCACAGGGAGCTCCTGGACTTCATTTGTGCTCTGCAGCTGCAAAATGGAGAGGGTCTAAAGAGGTCCTGAGGGATGGCAGCTGCAGCATCATTTTTTCCCCTGTTTAAATGGAATAGACCTTTCTAAAAATTGAATAGTATTCAATCACTTTCAATATCAAATTGCTACCTGTTTTTTTTAATTACATCTGACTAAGAACTAACCAGTCTGTGAGGAAAAGAATATTATAGATGGACTACTTAGTGTTTATGTTTCACTGTTAATATAGAAGGAAGAACCTGTATGTAGCTTTAGTTGGTCATACACTGTTTGCTTAGGAAACTTCATCACAATGTTTGTGACTGTTTTGTAATGATTATAAAGTTCTTCATTAGTAATTGTATTTTTACAATAATGTGCGAAATTGTTATATGAACATCATGAAGCCGTCGTATGCACTTGTACAATGTTGGAAGACTCTCAATTCTAAGTGAAGACTGACCATTCATAAATTTACTTAAATAAACTTCAGAGGGAGCTCTCTTACTCTACGTATGGATTGAAATATCTTATGTCCTCATAATAATACTGTGATTTAAACCTAAAATAACTTTACATGAAAAACTTCTAATTAGTCCATTTGTTTGCTTTCACTTATCATATCTGCTCATCCAGAATGCAAGGAGCCCTGTGCTTTAACATGAAGTATGTAAGTCAGCACTTCAACTGACCAGGGGTGGGAGGTGTTGCATGAATGATCATTTCAGATCCCATGACATCCTGCCTGTTTGAAATAAACTTGGGGAAGCAGGCCTTGACGAATGTCCCTGCATCTTGCGAGACTGGCAGCATCAGGTTAAATAAGAAAGAGTACATCTCATAGATATAGACTCTTTAATGTGAATGGTCTCCTTTGGAGATAAACATACTAAGGACTGTTATCTCAAGCATTATAGTAAATCCTTGTTGATTTACAGGTGGGAGGGGAAGGAAGACTGAACAGGTGTGCAAGGTCCCAGTATCCCTCAATATAAGGCTGATTTTGAGTTGAAGATGTTAGTCTTAAGGTTATTCCTATCGCTACTTAAATAGCCTCTTGGATACTTGGAAATGGCCTCAACTTGCACGAGGGGAGGTTTAGATTGGACATTAGGAAAAATTTCTTTGCTGAAAGGGTGGTTAAACATTGGAACAGGCTGCCCAGGGAAGTGGTGGAGTCACCATCCCTGGAAGTATTTAAAAGATGTGTAGATGAGGCGCTTAGGGACATGGTTTAGTGGGCATGGTGGTGTTGGGTTGACGGTTGGACTCGATGATCTTAGAGGTCTTTTCTAACCTTAATGATTCTGTGACTTCTGTTTTCCTCTAATTATTTAAAAAGTGAGGAGTCATTACACTGATAGAACAAAACACAACACTCTTAAGCATCTCTTAAGGTCAGGTTGGACGGGGCTCTGAGCAACCTGATCTAGTTGAAGGTGTTYCTGCCCATGGCAGGGGGGTTGGACTAGATGACCTTTAAAGGTCCCTTCCAATCCAAACTATTCTATGATCTGCTGAATCTCCAGTTGTGGAATGCTTGCTTATTTGAAGTGAAACATAAAACTATACAAATTAAACACTGTACAAATTAACTTGATCTTTGTTAGGTTTTTTGCAATCTTTTTCCTTTCTCTACTGTAAGTAGACTTTTACTTACTGAGGATATTCTTAGCATTCCACTTAGACATGTAGTATTAGCCTACTGACCCTACTGGATCTCTCTCTCAAAAAGGTGCAAAAGTGGATAGCTCTGCATTCATGCTAAAGTTCCTAAGAATCCCCAGCTACTACTCCTTATGTTGACAAGACTTCAGCCAGTGCAGAAATCAGATGGAAATTTATTAGGAACTGTGAAAGGGCTTTTAGACACTCTTTTAAAAAACCCTTGAAAGTATATGCTTTTATGGGAAGTTGCAGCAGATATTCTTCTGACTGTGTGGGTGTTCACCTATACAGCCAAAACAGCCAGATTCTAGGGGCTGATCTATCTCCAGGCTTTGTTCTCTGCTGGATGGTTATGTACCCTGAATTTAGGGAAGGGTCTTCAGTGATACTTTCTACTCCAAAAGTTACCCCTCTGCTTTTTCTTAACTTGTATGAGTATTTCTAAAGGATTTCAGTAGTGCAATCCTAAGACCTTAGCCTGGAACTGAGGTTTATAACCTGGTTCTAGTTCTTTTATTCATTAAGGACTACAATGCTGCCATCCCCAAAGTCCTATAAAGCTGCTGAGGTTTAGAAATCAAATTTGTACATATATATACACACACACGTACACACCCACGTTTATCTATACACACATAGACAGCTGATCAGGACAACTGTTCCCGGTAAAGAGCATTGCAGAAGGTACAGCAGAAGCATTTCAACATCTTATTTTACCAGAACAGGTACATATATTTCATAGTATGAGATCTTGCAGATCCGCTGTTTTCTTCTTAGGTACTTGGTTCCCTGTGAGCTGTAAAGTGCAGCAAGTCTGCTGCCTGAAAGTGCAGGTACATGCTTGCTCTCATTCATTCATCCAGTTAGACCCTATGGCATGATACAGTATAGCTTAATATGTCCTAACATCATGTAATGCCGTATGATAGAGTTTTTCTCTTGTCCTGAAGAGAAACATGACAGATAGTGTTGGAACTACATTAATTTGGGGGTGGGGAGGGGGCAAAGCCCTGTATGAAATTCAAAGGTAGTGTGCAGAAACCCAGCTGTGCAGTGCCAGGGATTGGTACACTACTCACAGCCTCTAAACAGGGGTGTTTGGCACCTGGTGTGTGGGCAGAAGAAAGGTAGATGACACAGCAAAAGCTCTCATAATATATGGGGCAGGGTCCTGACACTTCCAAACCCGGGTATCTCATCTGCGTAAGGTAGAATTTTTTTTAAAGGGAGCCCTTGCTGACTTTTGTTGTTATCAAAAGCATGTTAAGGGAAAGTAGCACTAGTATGCTCAGCCTCGTAAAGCAGTGTCTGACTGACACTACTACTATGGAATTAAGATCTAATTACTTCCAGGGTGGGGGACAGATGTCTAATTTGGTCATTGCTGCATCTCATACTGCCATTCACAAATGAAACAAATATATTAAAAGAAAAAACAAAGCAGAAGTAGTTATGCACTTAGCAAAATAGTTATATTCATTAGGTTAATTCAATAAATTACTTATTTTTACACTTTGATTATTTTTTTCAGATTCATTCATGTTTTCTGATTTGAATACCCTCAAGAGTCCCTTCCCTCCAACTAGTGTCTCCAAGATCAATCCAAGAAAACACTTCCTCTTACCTCACTTCAAGATGAGATATACAAAAAGATGGACTAACACTAGTAGCTGAGTATTCTCTTGTTTTGTTTTTTTTTTTTTT
>JAYKAV010003055.1:2416881-2473883 GCA_035582835.1 Phoebastria nigripes
ACAAAAAAAAAAAAAAAAAAAAAAGATCCAGACTTAGAACTTGAGCACCTAGCTGTATGTTGTGCTGCACCAAGGTTTGGACTGTCTCCTAGCTATGAATGCCTTATGCTCTTATGTGAATGTAGAGGAGAAATGTTCTTGAGCCTAATTTGGGATCAGGAGCATTAATAAAAGATATGTAGAACATAGAAGAAAAATGGGCAAATTTGATTTTTTAGTTGTAGTTATGCTACCATAACAGTGGACTAACATGGTGATAAATCAAGATCTCTAGAATCTTTCACTGATATCAAGCATCCACGTTTTATTGACTGTCTGATCTCTACCATTAGTCATAACTTGCTTTAATATTGGAATACAGTGGGTTTTTTTTTTTTAACTGGAATATGACTATAGGAAGGAAGCTACTCGGCTATGTTTGAAGCACAATGAAGCTACTTGAGCAAGTAAAACTTTGTTTTTGTTTAACAATTCTTTGAACTCGATTCTAAATATCTTGTATAACTAACATTGATCCAAAGCCCATCAAAGTCAACTGAGAGGTGATTGCAGGACTTAAGAGGGCTTTGAATCAGGTCCTAAGAGCTGGAAAAACAAATACTCCTTTTCTGCAAATATATATGAAAGCATTTCCACCAATCTTAACATGTAATATGAGTGCTTATGTCCATGTGCTTATAGGACTGGGCTTCAGCGACATAAGAAAGATTAAATATTTTAAAAGCCAGTGAAGCAGAAAGAGAAGAAAACTATTATTTTACTGTGCACAAAGTCAAGAATAGGTATGAGCAAGGCAGTCAGAACCATTGCAGGCGGTTTAGATTTAGTTTGTCAACACTTTTAATGTCAGGTTTCCATAACTTCATAATACATCATCTACTTTTTTCTGGTGTACATTCATATTTCTGATAAATTATACTGCCTTACAACAAACTGAAAGATAGAAGCAGGTTGAGCACAAATACATGGGAAAGCAATTCCTTAATTTTTTCTGCCCAACGTGCTCTTGAGATAAAAATTGTAATTGAACACATTTCTCATTCYATTTATTTTAATGGGAAAATTTGTCTTGCCTTCCAGGCAACTTGATGGAAATAGCATACAATCTTTGAGTTTTACACAGACCTCATGTACTGGCACTGTTCCTTACAGAACAAATGCCTAGATTTGATTAAGGATGGAAAAAATGCAAATGTTGTGAACTTTGCATGCTTGTGTATATATGTAGGTGTACACAAAGGTTTCAGTGGGTAACTTGAGTTATTGGTTACACGGTTCTACCAAAGAACAGAACTTGTCATAATGGCTTTGAATCTATCAAGAACAGAACACCCCTTTCTATCTATAAGTGATTATTCAGCGACGTCTTTGTTACTGATTAGTCCAGTTCTATTTGCTCAGAAACATCCTCTTGGCTTGAGGAAAATAAGCTGGACATATTTAGGCTCCTGAAAGGACAAGTCCCAGTAAAAGTTCGTTAGTGTCATCCACACCAGGGGCTCAGTCCTCACTCCAGAGAACRCTTCCATGGAGTACAGAACTGCTGTCTAGTGTACATGGAAACTTATGTATGAGAAAGTCCTTATGCTTAAAAAAAAAAAAAAAGCCATTGATAAACTAATAGCAAATGATTGTATAAACCTTGTACTAAACCAAAGAAGTGTACTTGGTCTCCCTATGCACTTTATTTTCAAATATGTGTTGATATTAATCAAGATACCAGAACACAAGCAAAACACTTAAGAATGAAAAGCCCAATCCTATTTTATGATTGYTAAGAGTGGGTAAGCAATTAATCTTCAAGCACAGTGGGACTCAGTAAGTTGCTGATATTTTCCTGAAGAATTTGAAAAAAAAATCATAAACAGTAAATAAAGCTTTAAGCAACTTGTCCCTTTAATAAAATAGTAGGCTAAATGTCCAAAATATTAAAAAGTGCAGTAGTAATTCCAACAGAAACCTTKTTTTTTAAAATCCAGTAGCATTTTTATCTGCTGTCCTCAGCCAAGAGCCTGAGCAAGGACTGAGCCACCTGCAAGTGAAACTGGATAGGAATGGTCCCAAGCAAGGGGGAAGCTGCCTAGGCTGCTTTCATTTTTCTAGCTGTGAGAAATTGCTTAGCAGTAAGCAAACATCCTAAAGTCAGCGTGGTTTTGCTGATTTCCCCCTTCCCCCCCTTTACTGTCTGTACATAGCACGAACTGTATGCCACGTTTGGGGGTGAAGGGCGGGAGGAAACGACTTCTGTCTGTACGAAAAGATGAAATATCAAGAGCCCCTTCTAGAGCATAAAGGGATGGTCGTGTTGGCCTTGAAATTCTGCATCTGTTCCTCTCCACACCGAATTTGCTTCTTCCCCGAGAAGAAACTTGTATTTCGGGTTTTCAGCCGGGTAGTTGCTGGCGGGCAGGCACTTGCAGTAGCCCGTGCGGGCTCCTCCACCCCGGCAGCAAGACGAGYCCCGTCCCCGCCCGGGACGGCTCGGCCGAGCCTGCCTGGCTGCCGCCGGCCGCCTTGGGTGCCTGCTCCCCTCTGCCTCTGCTTGCATCTCCCCGGCTCCGCCTCGCTCCTCCTGATCTGTTCTTGCCTCATCTACCTCTCCTTATTTTCTGCCCTTAATCTCGCTGCGTCCTCTTACTGTCGCACCGCCCGAGGGAGCGAGGCTGCGGCTGTGTCTGCGCCGGGAAGGGGTCCCGGGGCAGGGGCGGGCTTGCTGTTCCCCTCGCACCGCTCCGGCTGGGCAGCCCGCCCAGGGGCGCGGGTCGCTCGGGCTTTTCGCTGCCCCAACCCGCACCTTGTCACTGCGCCCGGCGTACGGGCACCTCCCGAGCCCCAGCCGGGGGCGGCTGCCCCCCCTGTAGCGCTGGGGGAGGGCCGTTCTCTCCCCCCCCCCCCGCCCCCAGCCCTGGGGCGGTGCCCCCGCCCCGGCCCTCTTGTAGCCACGGCGGGGCGGGGGGCGGCGCAGAGCGCAGGGCGCCCCGCAGCAGTCGGGCCATGGCTGGGGGGCTGAGGGGGGTTCCGGCCGCGGTGCTGCTGCTGCTCGGGCTCCTGAGTGCGCGGGGGGCGGCGGAGCCTCCAGTGGAGCCCGATGCCTCTGCTATCCTGGTCTCCAAGCGAGGGCTGCGCGTCCCCCTCGGCCGCTCCGTCTCGCTGGACCCGGCGGYGGACCTGGTGCTGCGGGTGCGGCCGGGGGACAGATGTGCCGTGGCGGTGCTGGGGAGCGGGCCGGGCCCGCAGCCCACCGGCGCGCTGGATCCTCCGCGCTTCCCCTGCGCCTTCGCCCGCGGGCAGGTCACCTACACCCACTTCGGGGCCCGCAGTCCCGGCCGGTACCGCCTGCATCTCCAGCTCCGCTATGACTCGCCCCGCCGGACCCTCGTCGTGCCCTTCGCGCTGGAGGTGGAGGTGCTCTTCCAGCAGCTGCACCTGCTCAGCCGCAACCTGCCCCTGCCTGTGGAGGAGCTGCGGGGGCTCAGCGCCCCCCTGGACGGGAAGGTGCTGGGCTTCCCCGAGGGCGAGCCTGGCCGGCGCTGCTGCCTCACCCTGCTGCCCCCCGAGGCCGCCGGCGCTGGCCCCCTTCCCGCCTACGGGCGGCTGCTGGACGCCGACGGGCGGCCCCTGCCCGCCGGCTACAGCGGAGACTGCTCCGCCGTGCTACAAGCAGCGATCCGCTACCAGCACACGGCGGCCACCGCCTCCCCCGGCCAGGACTGCATCCCGGCGCGGGTATCCGTGCTGCCTGCTGCTGGCCCGGAGCAGCGGGAGTACTTCCAGGTGCTGGTGCAGATCCACGAAGGGGCTGACAACACACCGCCCAAGCCCAGCTTCCTGGCGCTGCTTATGATGGAGGTGGACCAGTTTGCACTTACAGCCCTCACCCTGGACATGCTGGCTGCTGAGGACCTGGAGACCCCCCTGGACCTCCTGATCTTCAACCTCACCTCTGTCTGGCCCAGTGACCCATGGCAGCAAGGCTTCCTGCTCAGCACCGATGACGCCAGTCGCCCGCTCACTGCCTTCTCACAGCAGGAGGTGAGGGAGCTGAAGATTGCCTACCAGCCCCCCACCCTGGACTCAGACCAGGAGCGGCTTTTCCAGGTGGAAATGGAAGTGCTGGACCCTGACGGCGCCTCATCAGAGCCTTTTGCTTTCATGATCCTGGTAAAGCCCATGAACACATTGGCCCCTGTGGCCACTTTCAGTCGTGTGGCTGGCCCACAGCTGATGCTCTTTGAGGGCCAGTCGCGGCCCCTGTCTGGCAACTTGGAGATCAGTGATGAGGACAATCTGAAAGAGGTGAAGGTCTGGGTCACACAGGGCCTGCGATACGGGAAGCTTGAGGTACTGGGTGTACCACCCAGCCGCAAGTACTTCACTGCTGCAGAGCTAGCAGCAGGGCAGGTGATTTACCAGCACGATGGCAGTGAGCACAGCTACAGTGACAACATTGTTTTCTGCATGGCAGACGGGCAGCACCAGGTAGAATTTCTGTACCCCATCACCATTGCTCCTGATGATGATCAGCCACCACTGCTGAATGCGAATACAGGGCTGGTGCTGAGTGAGCACCAGACTGTCCAAATCTCACCTTTTGTCCTCAGTGCCACAGACATTGACTCTGATGATGCCTCTATCCGATTTGTCCTGGTTGGGGACTCTGCAGTGTCCCTACTACACTCCCACCGCTTTGGCGAGCTGCTGCTGCGTCAGGCAGAGCAACCAGCATCTTATGAGAGCAAAGAAAGCAGAGCAGGGTTGGAGAGTGACTCCCCTTCCTCGCCCTGGCACTTTGTGGAGGATGAACACGTGTATGAGAGGGTGGTGAACACGTGGCTGCAGCAGGACATCCTCGATGGAAGGCTGTTTTTCAGGCACACGGGAGCTCACAGCACCAGCCCAATGATGGGCCGCATTGTGTTCCAGCTGCAGGATGACAATGACCCCCCTAACTGCTCAGGGGAGCATGTGCTTACTGTCAAAGTCCAACCGGTAGACAGCCTGCCACCTGCACTGTACCCAGGTACTAGCCTGCAGATGACAGTGCAGGAATACCAACTGACTGTCTTTAAGAAGCACTATTTACAGTACACTGACCTGGATACAGATGACAGGGAGCTGAAGTACACTTTACTGACACCCCCAACGGACACAGATGAGAACCACCCTGTGGTCACTGGAGAGATTGTGTTGGCCGACAGTCCTGAGACGTCCATTATGCGTTTCACCCAAGCCCAGGTCAACCACCACAAGGTGGCATATCGACCCCCGGATCAGGAACTGGGGATCACACCACGGGTGGTTCAGTTCACATTCCTTGTAGAGGACTCAGCTGGCAATTCTCTACAAGGTACCTTTACTCTCTTCCTGCAGCCAGTGGACAACCAGCCACCTCAGATCACCAATACAGGCTTCACTGTGCTTGAGGGAAACAGCTTCCTTCTCACAAGCAATCAGCTGGATGCCACAGATGACGACACATCTGCAGACCAGATTGTCTTCACTGTAACTCAAGCTCCAGAGCATGGCCATCTATGTTATCTGGAGGAGGGTCTGATGGTGCAAGGGGAATCTTTCCTGCTAGATGATATTGCTGCTGGGCGCATCTCCTACAAACACAGCGGCGATGAGTTTGCCAGTGATTCTTATCAGTTGGAAGTGAGCGATGGAGTCCATCATGTRCCAATCACAGTCAAGATTGCTGTGCAGCCTGTGGATGATGAAAACCCAAGTATCACTCTCCCTGGTGGTCACAGGTGGGTGGGAGCAGCCATTGATGTCCTGGAAAATGGTGCTACTGAAATTACTACGTCGCTCATCCAGGGTACAGATGGGGATACAGATGACTTGGTGCTGACCTTCATTGTGCAGGATCCACCCAAGCTGGGTGACATCCTCGTGGATGGAGTGCGATCAGAAAAGTTTACCCAGCATGACCTCATCAGCGGAGCAGTAGTCTACGCTCACACCAGCGGAGAGATTGGCTTGAAAAAGAGGTACGATTCCTTCAATCTCACCATTTCTGAACTCTTCAGTGAATGGGTGGTGGGAGGCAGCACCGTACAAAGGGTGCGTGTGGCTGTAACTATATTGCCTGTGGACAGCATTGCACCTGAAGTGATGGTTGCGGTAGAGCCACTCAGTGTCCTGGAGGGAGGGAAGAGTACTCTGACTCTGGATCAGCTGGATGTGGAGGATGTAGATACTCCCAGAGACAACATCTTGTGCATTGTCACAGTTCAGTCCACTTCAGGATATTTGGAGAATGTCTCTCCAGCCCCAGGGTCCGAGAAGTCTAGAGCCGGTACTGCCATTAGTGCTTTTTCCATCAAAGATGTTCGTCTGGGCCATGTCAACTATGTGCAGAGCATTCACAAAGGGGTGGAGCCTGTGGAGGATAGATTCACTTTCCAGTGCTCTGATGGTGTTAACTTCTCACCTCACCAGTTTTTCCCCATTGTCATCATCCCCACCAACGATGAAAAGCCAGAGCTGTTTGTGCGTGAATTCATGGTGCTTGAGGGGATAAGCCTGGTGATTGACACCCCCATCCTCAACGGAGCTGATGCAGACGTGCCTCCTGATGAACTGCGTTTTATTATTGCTGTCCCTCCCAAGCACGGGCAGATTGTGCAGCAGCTGTCCACAGGCACTGTGCCTGTTCACAGYTTCACCCTAGAGGAGATCCAGGAGGCTTCCAGCATTGTGTATGAACATGATGACTCAGAGATGAAAGAAGATAGCTTCCAAATTCAGCTGACTGATGGACACCACACAGTGGAGCAGAACGTGCCGATTATGGTGATCCTGGTAGATGATGAGACCCCCAGGATGGCAATCAACAATGGTCTGGAAGTAGAAATTGGCAAGTCAAAGGTCATCTCTAGTCAAGACCTTAAAGCCACAGACATCGATTCAGAGGACAAGAGCCTTGTTTATGTCATCCGTTTAGCGCCTGTGCAGGGTTTCTTACAGCATCTGAACAGACAAGAGGAAGTGCTGTGCAACATTACACAAGGCACAAACTTCACACAAGATGATTTAGACCAGGGTTTTATCCGCTATGTTCACACTGGCCTACATGGAGTGCGTGATCTGATTAAATTTGATGTTACAGATGGTATTAATGCCTTGATAGACAGGTACTTCTATATTACCATTGGTAGCATTGATATGGTTTTCCCTGAGGTGATCAACAAGGGTGTAACTCTGAAGGAAGGTGGAAAGGTGACACTCACAACTGATTTGCTCAGCACAAGTGATGTTAACAGTCCTGATGAAAATTTGCGTTTCAGTGTCACCCGGTCCCCAACCCGGGGACATCTAGAGAATTCAGACAGTCCTGGAGTACCTGTTGTTTCYTTTACTCAACTCCAACTTGCTGGCAACAAGATTTACTACATTCACACTGCAGAGGATGAGGTGAAGATGGACAGTTTTGAGTTTGAAGTGACAGATGGGTATAACCCAGTCTTCCGTACCTTCAGGGTCTCCATCACAGATGTGGACAATAAAAAGCCAATTCTAACTATTGGTGACCTGGTTGTTGAGGAAGGGGAGACCAGGCTGATAACCCCTTTTGAGCTGACSGTGGAAGATGGGGATACGCCTGACCATTTACTCCTATTCACGGTCACTCAGGTTCCAGTGCACGGCCAGATTTTGTACAACAACAGCTACCCAGTCACCAGCTTCACCAAACAAGACTTGAATGAGAACCTTATCAGCTACAGACACGATGGTACAGAAACCAGCCAGGATAGTTTTTCCTTCTCTGTGACTGATGGGACCCACACAAACTTTCATGTTTTCCCTGACACTAGCAAGGAGATCCATCAACCCCAGATGATGAGGATTCGGATCAGTTCACTGGACAACAGAGTGCCACAGTTAGTGGTGAACAAGGGTGCCCCTGCTCTGAGAAGACTTCCAGCTGGGCACTTAGGCTTCCTGATCACTAGTAAGGCGCTAAAGGCAGAGGATCGAGACAGTCCACACAAGCTGTTGAAATACAAAATAACAGATGGACCGGAGCATGGCTTAATAATTAATACTGGTCTTGGAAATGAGAGCATTAGAACATTTATGCAAGGTTGGTGCTGATGGTTGTATTTGCTTATAAACATTGGGCTCAATGAGCAGTGATTTTGTGTTATAGTATTTAAATCTTTGTTTCAGGGGGTTTAGAAAGTAATGTCTTTTAAACTACGAAGTATATGCAAATGATCAGAATTATAATACATGTATTTTAGAAATGAAGCTGTGTTTTACCTATGAAGACACAATAGAAAAGTTCTGTGTTGTATGTGCATGCATGAATGTGTTTCCTACTGTGTGTTAAATGTACATCTTACTGTATACATATACTGCTCATAAGAAGATGGGATAAAATCTGAAATGGTGATTTGCCGATCCTGCACCGGTTTCCTTTTGAAGACTGAAGTACCTGTTTGTCTGCCTGGAAATTAAACCCACGCTCAAAAATCACTATTGTCTTCAGAGAAAATTGTTTGGAAAGGTGCTTAATATTTCTGCATGTCACTGGATCTAGTATTTAAAAAAAAAAAAAGGCAGGGGACACCCAGTATAGCCTCAGTAGGTTGGGTTACTTTTTGTGTGATTCTGTTCCACAGAGAAAGCTCAGTAGGTAGGGAGGCCTCCTTTAGGTCAGCTCCACCAAACCTGTGCAGAGGGAAGAGCCTCAGAGGATGGTGGGGCACAGTGACAGCAGCCAGACTCGCTATAAATGTCCCAGTGCTCCAGCTGATCTTAGGGAGTTTGCTGGGTTTAGGACTGTCACTCATCTGTCCTGTAGAGAATAGTATGTTGAAAGCTTTCACAAGGAAACTTCCAGCCTAGACTTTGCCTACCTCCAGTGTGCTTTGACTATCAGCAGGGGGGACAACGTTTACCAAAATTCTCATTAGACGCTACAATAGGATTAGAGGTCTCTATTATTTTTATGTGCTCAAGTATGTTACCTTTCTTTTGCAAGAGAAAATCTGGGAAGAGAAAAAGTCTTTATCTCCATTTTATGTATTTATCTATAACTTCCAGACAGGTTGTAGCTTTAAGATTATGATAACATAATTCATTTTTAAAAGTCTGCAGTTCATCTGCCAAGCTACAGCGTTGTGAAAAATCATTTGCCATTCATTCAAGAATGTTTCACATATTTTCAGTTGACAGAAAGCACCCAAATCTGCCATGCCAGAACAAGAGCAACTGGTAATCCCAGGGGAATAAGTCTCTTAGTAGAAGCAGAATTAGCTCTAGAATAGCTTAATGCTGAATGGAGTATAAAGAACATTTAGGTATATCCCAAACATTTTTATATCAAATGAAATTGTTGTTTATTTAACTAAAATAAAAGCAAAAGTAGAAGACTTCTTGTAGTCTTCACATTGATGAAATGTGGCATAGGATAATRCACCTGCATCTTTAGGGTAATAGAAATATCCTGATGGTTTTCCCCTCTTCTATGGGAGTATATAAAAATTTTATTGACTTTTAGACCTATTTGTGATTTCTTTAATCCATTCTCATATTCACTCCCAATGTAGCTGCAATTGTTTTGTGTGWCATAGAAGAGCTTAAAAAACTGATTAAATTTAAATTGATCTTTAAAAAATGGGCAGATCTTTACTCCCAATAGATTCAATTTAGTTACAGCAAAGTAATTCTTCCCAATGTGCTGAAACAAGGATGTGACTTTAGTATTTAAAAATAAATATCTATGGTAAAACTATATCTCACTGTCTTTTTGCCATTGTTCTTTGAGCTAATAACTAAATTTATGTTGTGTTGCTGAGTATAGACCAGTGTAAGAAGCCATGCRATGTTATACAAGTTTGGTTGTTGAAATGCTTTATCCACAAATTAGCTAACTTATTAGTAAGTAATCAAATAGTAAAGGTAGAATGAACTATGTCCTATATTCTGTAGTAAAATTCTATGATGATTCATTTAGCATATTCTTTTCTTAGCCGATATTGATGAAATGAAGATCAGCTACATCCTGAAGGAAGGTGATAATGCTACCAGTGACATCTTCTATTTCTCCATTGAAGACAATGGTAAGATTAAGGTGCTTAATTATACATATCTTAGAATTACACCATCTGGAAGATTGTTCACATTAAATAAACAAGTCATCTATTATTTCTTTATAAGTAATATGTAAAAGTGCCATAAACACATAGGAACACAAATCAGGATATTTTATTCATTTTAATGTATAATGTCACAATTAACGCAAACTGCTATGGCAAGCTATGAACTCTTAGTGGCATATACTGTTGTCACAATACTGTTTGTCCAGTGGCCTTTTTGGAGGACTTTTGGCAGTGACAGTCAATCCCCCACAGTCAGCTGTGCATGTTACAAAAATTCAACTGTGCGAGGTGGAGCATTGATGGTTTTGGAATCATGGCCAACTACTCAATCAAAAGAGAAAAATAATGCCAACCTTTGTTAAACAAGGAGAGTTCAGTTGATCGAGATCATGGCTTGAGAGCCTGGTGAAATGGTAAAATAGGCTGGTTAAGTCTATTTTGCTCTTATTTATACAGAAGCACATCCTTGTTTTGCATAGATTGTTATTGTTTCAAAGGCTTCAGTGGACCAGTAATTATTTATATCAACTGATATGTGTATGTTGCATTTTTTTTCATATTCCTTTGATTACTCTTATTTTAAAATCTGTTTTGTTCTGTTTGTGTATTGTTTTTTCCTGTAGGCTGCAATATTTTTCCCCAATCATCCACGTGAATTAAGTTCACTAAGGATTCATCATAATTTTACACAAGTTCCTCTTAATTAAAAGCAGACAGGAAGATTTGTAAAATAAGTTTGCAATTCAGTTACATAACTTCTGTGTGAGGATCTGCCTTCACRATAATCTCTGTAAACTTCCTGACTAGTTTGATGTAATCCTGAGTGCATAGAACATGTCAGAATAGCATTCTAATGCAGCATTTGACAGAAAGTTAAATTTGTGAGTATTTCCTAACGGGCCTCAAAACAAGTCTGAAACACCATTAAAATGTTTTGTCCAAAATTGGCAGACTCGATAAAAAGAAMTCCGCATTGATAGTCACGAGGATAGTCACTGAAAAGCAATAGCTTCTTTGAGTTTGCTCAGGCTTCCTATTCTAATTATTGCAAACCAGAAAATGCGTATCTTGATCTCATGAAAACCAGTTATTACATTCTATCTAGAATCARTCTGTTTCTGTTCTTGTAGCAGTATAAATCATTGTAGTTTTACGTCCACCATTTGCTATAAACCAATCCAGCCACAGATAAGTATGTGCATGAGAACTAAGCATTCYGTTATGGATTAAGAACTATCTTGTGCTTTGGTTAGCTGAGACATTTTGACTAGCTGAGATGAACCTGTTCATTTTATGACTTGAAGATGAACACAAGCACCTTGGGTATGACTTCCRATGTTTTCTTTATCCCATCTGTAGGGCAACACTTACTGGTTTTGGGCAGTGCACTGAGGGTTTCAGTTAGCAAAACAATGAGATGTGACTTGTTTATTTTCAATTGTCCAAGAAGTAATTGAACATTTGGAACCAGTCATTTGGTATTGTCACTTTGCTTATATATGAAAGATTATGTAGCTTAAGGGACATTAAAAACATTTTCAATATTAGATCAACCACACCTCTGGTTCATTGTGATCCTGTCAGGGACCAGTTTCTCATGTTTACAAATGAAGATGGAATAGTAGGCAGCTGGGAAYGTGCACAGTATTCATAGCTTGAAGGAAATTGTTTCCTTTCTGGTTAAGTTTTGGGTAAGCAAATAATTTCATTCAGCTGTTGTTACATGGGGCTTCAGGAAACTGGAAGACCTGTTTCATAAGCAAAGAATGCACCAACCCATTCCCCATGGCTGGCACTTTGTATCCTTGGCAACTTTACAGCTGGAAAGATCTCCTCTTTTAGGGGCCAGTAGAGTAATTGGGAGACAAAGCTATGACAGCCTGAAAATGGCTTTTGGTTTGTGCTTCCTCTGGTTATGCTGAAAGAAGAAGGTTGAACGTTGGCCAGCTAAGGGGGATGGAAAAAACAAGCTAGATTTCACAAGCCAATTATCTTCTAGCTCTTTTTGAAGTCRTGTGCAACCGATGCAATTAAAATCAAATGGGGCTATTAATTTAAGAAAGATTGGAGATGCATTCTTTGTCTATTTTTGCTTACATTTCACTTAGCACACAGGAGAAGGTGCTGTGAACTGCTACCTGTGTTTCTTACAGACAGCTTATCTTGCCGTCACTTGATCAATATAAAAGTCTTTGTGGTGTGACTAAGTGGGGTAATATAATAATGATGAGAAACAATGGGGAAAAAGGAATGACATGACCGAACAGATGGTAATTCTTATTCCTTATACACCCARGGACACAAAGGGAGTCAGTTACTAGATGTTTTCATTAACAGCATTTTCAGTCTCTGCTAAATGGAGTGATTCTTTCAGCTAGATTACTTCATCATCTGTCTGTTCCAGATACCAACAAAGAGAGTAAGAAAAGCTGTGGCAATAAATGTGTGCAGCTATGCTTATAGCGAAAGTATGTACTGACTGAAGGGTTGTTGTATACTGATGTGACTGACCGAACTACAGGAAGAGTACATGGCTACAGGAAGGTGTGCTGAGCAAGTAACATCTGGAAATTCACTTAAAACTTGTTTGGTGTGGGAAAGAAGGTTAAAAAGTCAACGCTGTCATTACTACTATAGCACAAGGAAATGCTTTTAAAAGAAATTCTATCTGGATTAGTCTTTTGATGGCTTTGGTGCTTAGAAATACATCAAACGTATTCCCTCAGGGGCATTTACCTCCCAAGGGAGTGCCTGAAAGAAGGCACAACTGTAATAGCTGTTGTACAACTCAGGAAAAAATACCTAAAGGCCTAGCAGGAGGAGAGAATGTACACTGCTTTAGTACAGTTTGCAACTGCTTCAGCAACAGTCAAGAGCGAGCCTGCTATTTTCTATGTTTTTAGGTTCTAGCTTCTAAAATCCTCCTAAAAGCATTTGATTTTGCGTCAGTACAAAGGAAACTGAGCAATGAAGCGTGTGTGTGTGTGTGTACCGAATGCGAGGAGAAAATGCATGCGTTTTTCTCTGTCTTGTCACTTCCCTTGCACAAACACAATCGGGTTCTTCCAGACAGAGGTTTCACCCTTTAATGGGAGAGTATACCTTTTGAATAATAGCATTTTGTCTAACCTGAGGGTAGAAAACATTCCTTTAGGTTCTTTATCTGGATAACTACTTGTTCTGCTATTTGAGAGAGCTGCTGGGAAACCTTTATCAGTGATATGTGTGAGAAAGAATGGCTGGCAGCTTTCAGAAAAGTTGATCCCTCTAACTTGAGGAAACTGTTCCCATTTCTGCCATTAAACTGAAGATTTGGGCAGAAGTACTAGAATTTTAACCTACTAATTATTGGTGCACGCTGGCAGCTCCGAATTGTGAGTGTTCAGTGTTGAGCCTGCAGTTCATTTCACAGACCAAATGTTGGTACAAATTGAATATAAAGCAGGTAAGGTTCAGCTGGTTTTCATGATTTTTTCCTGGGGGGTGAGTATACAGATAGCATAATGTTAAGTTTGTTCAAAGATTTATAATGGAGCAATGATGTGCAGTAAGCCTAGAGTGGTTATTTTTGACTTTACCATATTTGATTTTGGAAGTATTTGTTATTTTTCCTTGGTGATTTTCATGCAAAGATTAGCTTAGGTAGACTTGGTTAGCCCAATGCCTCTCCACTTGGTTCAGTGATGTTTTGTATGAGTAACTCCTTTATTTACCTGTAGCGTTCACCTTTTTTATTTTGTAGTTTTTTAGTACACTTAACCTTTTGACACTCCGGTCATTGCTGCCCAGTAGACCTTGTTTTCAATTACTGCTGCCAAAAGAGTAATGAAAGCTTGCTGATATTGAAAGCTACAATATTTTGCTGATGTGAACTTTGTGGGACTAGTTCAGGCCTCTTTCAAACCTTTTGTGGAATGCAATTCTAAAACTTAGGATTCCCTGTGGATAAAGGAATCCTACCGAAATGCACTAAAGAGTATTTGCAATCCATAAAGTATTAAAGAAAATCTTGTATTACATGCTTCTAGCTACTAAAAAATAGCTCTGTAGAAAGAAAATTTTAGAATATGATCTAAAGCGTGAATTTGTTCTGTGCATTTTGCTCGATGTGCTCCCAGGTCCGCGGGGTGAAAATCTGACCCCGCTAAAGTTAGTGGGAGCTTTGCTATTAATTCTGGTTGGCCTGGGATTTCACTCAGAGGCCTTCTCACCCATATTTGATTGGTGCTACTGCAAATACATTGCGTGGGGGAGGTGTGGTTGGGTGAAAACCCTAAGGAAAACCTAGCAGTTCTCTGGTAGTATGTGATTTTTCCTTTTTTCTTAGCTATTGCTTTCCAAAGACTTAGCCTGTTCAGCCAGGGATTTGATCCAGGGGCTGATCCAGGCTTCCCTAAGGCTGATATAAGGAGCCTCAGCCTTTTATCTTTAAGCTTGTTAATGTTTTTCTAGGCAAGGAGTATGGCTCCTTAATTCTGAATAACATCTCAGGGTTTTGATTGAAGTTGGCACCTAAGAAGGTACAAGAATACAGGCTTTTGTAATTCTGTGAGCTACACAGTTCTCGCAGATTCTAATACAATATTATAGCAAGTCACATGCTTGCTTATAAAATCTAGAAATGTTATGATATCTGGTCACTTAAGAATAGGTATTCTTGTTAATGCACAATGTGCAAGCGAAAAATTAATCTCTTGGCAGAATTAAATGGTGTTTTGTTGTTTCCTTTTGTAACACAAACTGAAGTATGGCAATTCCGGCAGCTTGTTAGCAATCCGTGGTTTGAATTTGGTCACCTAAACTGGCAGAATGTAGTTGCTGGTCAGACTTAATATCTGGTGAGGTTTGTGCATGTCAATGACTGTATTTATCTAACACAACTGTCTACTCTTACATGTAGGTAAGATTTCCTCTAATTTTACTAATGATTTTACAAATCAACTTTGTGTTACCCTATGCAAGTCAGTGTACCATCCTCTTGCTAAAAATTGCCCCTTTTTAATAGGCAAGTTTTGTGCATCTATCTCCTCACATCCACAAATCTGAAAATAGTTTGCAGACCTTGCAAAAGATGTTGCAGTGGTATAATTTCACCACTTTCAGACACAAAGGCACATCATTTAAGAGGCAAAGACTTTCCAACTGATGAGCCATCTCCAAGCAGCCTTAAAAAAAACCCCAAAGCTACACTTTTCCCAAGTTAAATAGAATTTTTAAGGGGTTTACAAAAACTTTTGATTTTTAATAAAGTTTGAAAACATTAGTCAGCAAAGATGTATGAATTCTTATGCAACAAAGCTTGTCAAATAACTTGCACTGCAGGAATCTTTTGAATTTGATGGGAAAACGCTTTCCATTTTTAATGTGGTTTTGGTGTGCTCTAATTTGCTGTCATGCTTGACAGCACTGAATGATGCATTTTACCTGTGTTGACCTCAAGAATGAAACGCCATTAGGTGGGGAGGCTTTATTTTGATACAGTTGTTTGCAAAGGCATTATGTTTCTGCTGAAAGGAGAGAACCTGAGCAATTGTAGAATGAAAACATTGGAGTGTTTCTGACATGGCTTTGATTCATCCCTTCATCTGTTGCTGTTTCAAGCTAGGCACTCTACAGTGTTTTCAATTCTAAAGCCAGATTTTCCAAATGAATAAATTTACACACCTGAAGACAAGGCTTTATCTATTTATTTTATATTTTATTTTATTTTTTTTTAATCCTCCCCTGCAAGGTGTTGGATACCATTTCTGCTGATGCAAGCTTTTTATTTTTATTACTGTGTAATAGAGAACAATCATACTAGAATAGAGGAACTGGATGACAGTGTTGTTTTTAAGATGCAAGTAATAATTGTTCCACTCAGTGCTAATAAGTCTCCACTAGACTTCTTGTACAAATTTTGTCTGAATTTGTGAAGATGTAGAAAAACTGGAGAAACTGTCTTGGGGGAAGAAATGAGAATCACCAGAGATCTAGAAAACCTGACCAGTAAGAAGAGATTAAAGGATTTGGTACTGTTCACTCTTGAGTAGAAGAGACAGAGAAAGGATATGGCATTTGTTAATACAGATAAGAGGAAGAGAATGAAGTGTTCGTCTTTACCACTATGGTTAGCAAAATTTACTTTTAATACCCTGTATAATGTGAGGTGCCTGGAAGAGAATAGTTAAATTGCAGGGCACAAGAAAATCTTAATTCACAAGTTTGACTGTTTTGCCTCCCCACTATGTATATGAAAATTATTGACATCTTGAGGTGCTTGATGGGCCTGATTAAGACTCAAAAGGACACAGAGGCTAATGGTAATCCCTATTTGAACTTTTTCAGTTTCATTTTCCTCTCTGTGCCCTGACACTACTAGGTTCTATCATTCATCCTTACCATTGTGAACTACCGCTGCAATCAAGGTTTTAGGTCCCCTCCTTCCCAAACCATGTTTCTTTCAGTCTCCTTTCCATTCTTTACTTCCAAAAGCTGCTGGACTGCCCTCTTCTTCCCTCACCAATCCAACTTTGCAGCCTTCTGTTAGTTCCCTGCTATGATGTCTTCTGTGGTGTTTAAAAAACAAAACAAAAACAAAAACAAACCAAACCAACCAAACCAACAAAAAACCCAAAACACAATACGTTGAAACCAAACATTTCTCCTATAAATTCTTCAAGCCAGGTGTTTTCAGCTGAAGGGGACCACTAGGTCATTTGCTCTCTTCTGCTGTGTATCCCAGGTAATTTCACTTAGTTATTTTACCGAGTCCAGAAGACTCTTCTTTGAACTAACACATTTTGTAGAATACCTAGGCTTGATTTTTAGATTAAAAGCATAAATAAGTAAAAGGAAAAGCCGTAACTTTCCATGCTAATATGTTCTAGTAATTAATCATCCTCACTGAGGAAAATGTGTAGTCTAGCTTCACCTTTGGGCTACAAATTCTTCTCATGACAGTGCTAGATTAAAGAGCCGTTTATTGCTCTTGGTCTTCTCCTAGAAAGAATATTTCTACTCTGCAGTCAAAGTACCTTTTGGTTTTCTTTTGACTGATCTTTTGAAATCCAGTCAGAATCCAAACCTGTATCTCTGCACGTGGTGCTGCTTTGTTACGTAAATCTATTTGCCAGCTAGAGCTGTCAGGTTTCTTACCACAGTGTTATTTTACACAATGTAGACATCTATATGTACTTCATTCCTAATATGAAATAATTTTTCAATGAGGCAATARTTATTTTTATGACCCTTTTGCTGTGCCTACCCCATTTTCTCACAGGCCTTTTTTACCTGTAGAAAGCAGAACTGTGTGCTGAATTCTGATTCTTAGTAATGTAGAGAAGTAAAATAACCTTTAAGCTCCTAACTGCTGTTCTCCCTTCATAAAACAGAGGATTCTCTACCTCCAGTATTGCAGTGGAAGATTATTTATTATTGATATTTTTTTCTGCTTTGCATAATAGATCCTTTTCAGAAATGCAGCTTTCCAGGACAAGGTGCCTCATTCCATACATACTATCTACTTTATACGTTGATAAAATCTACAAAGATCTCTGTAAAACTTTGCAGTTGGAGGTATTGAAATGTGGAGTTTGTTTTAACAGACTCTGCCTACTGAGCAGCTCGCTCAGTTCAGCAAATTTTTCCCGGTTCTTGCCTCATTTTTTTAAACTTTTTTAACAATCTGTTATCATCAAGTATTACCGCAAAAGATGTTGTGCTCCTAGATCACAAAAGGAATAGATTAGCATTCCCCTGAGTACTAACTTTTGTTAATCCYATTTAGAAATAGTGCTTTCTGAAAGAGAGTAGAATCTGCCAGCTGTTTTATTATTGGCACATACTACATGTGTTTGAAGAGTACATGGGATTGTTGTTTTTTAAAAATATCTACCCTAAGTACATGGTGTTTAATCCTTTTTAGTGGCAGTTTAGAAATTGGTTTGTGCTGCTTTAGAAAGTAGTTCCTTCTCATATAGTACGAGGCCATCAGTCTGCTTCTATCGATAAAAAAGAAATCTCTGCTGAACATTTCTGTCCTTCCTGCATCATTAGTAATTTAAGCATCTCTCTGTAAAAAAAATGATGCTGTTATGTTAGGTTTTGAATCTTTGGGGATGGAAGGAATGATTCTTTGATTTAGAAGTGTTAACTTCTTTYCCCCCCCCCCTTGTGTTGTTGTCCTTTATCAATACCCAGTGTCAGGGCAGGCCCAAAACAAGAGACAAGAAAATAGGATGTGAAGACTCTAACAGGCAATAGCTCAAAGAGGCTGATCTCTACCTACTAACCAGTTCTGTTCTGACGATGACAACAATAACAACGATGGCTACCAAAGACATAATGCTTACAGACTATCATCTCCTTGGAACAGATACAAGCATAACCCTGACACTCGGCACTTGATAATTTCTATTTCATGCTGATTGCTCTCTGTTTTTCATTAGCTCACGTGTTGCTGTTTTCCAAATTGCTGCCTTCACATCTTCACTCAGACATGCTCGGCATTTGCAGAGTTGCCATCTCTTTGATGGTGGCTTTTTGGTACTTAAGAACTTTGGTTCTTAAGAGCTAGAAGGTTGTATTTGTAATAGCCTCATTATTTTCTGCTATGTACAACTCCTGTCCTTGCGGAGTAAGATTCCTCTCTAGCCCAGTATCCATACGGTTCAAATCTGTACCCTTTATGTCTGTGTAGCAAATAGGATGTGTATCTGAAGTGGGAGCAAACACCCAGAGTAGTACTGCTCACACTGTAAGCTGACCTTATGGAAGCAGCCCCGTATGCAAAGCAAGTATTGTGAAGATGCTGCCCTCTATTTTGCCTTTATGTTTGAACTTTGGTTTTTGTCTGGGATCTTACAAGGCCTGGATGAAGCAGCAAAGATGCCTTGGCAATTCTGAAGCTGAACCAGCTTCGAGAGCTGCTCACTCACCTGCCATGCATCTAATAAGAAAATGGCATGTTTTGTTTGGTTGAGGTTTGTTTTGGTTTTGAGGACTTCCTCAACTAAATGAAAAAAGTCCTGAGTCTCATCTCATGTTGATACTACTCCACTGACTATTGTTTCTTCTAATAACAACAGCATATGAGGCCTAGGATTTAGATGAGATTTGACTGTGACTGAACTGTTAATTTCAAGAATTTTAAGAAATTAAAGATGGGTGCTGAAAAAGTAATTCTAGTATTGTGCCAGTGTGAATGAGATTAAAACCAGGGCGCTCTAAATCCTGAAAATTCTCTCACACAGAACCTATTCATTATCAATGTCACAACAAGACCTGCTTTAGAAGATGTCAGCTGGGAGGGAGTTTTGGCCAATATTATGGCTTTTCAGAAATTACTTTTCAGTCCCATAAGTTTGCTAGATTCAAACAGTAATACAGACTTTTAGGAAAAAGTACTTGATTTTTCTTTCCTGGCTTTTCTTGAAAGTCCTACGTGCTTTAGCTGGAGATCCACATACGTGCAGTTTTATCTGAGTTCAGATTCATTTTGGAGTGTAATCTTTGATATTCTACTAAAAGCTTTTAAAACCTTAATGGTGAAAGCTAAACTGTGAAATATTATTATTAATTATGTTCATCATTATTTGAGCATATTGAAGGAATTTAAAAGGAGAGAAAGGGATTTTTGCAGCCTAGAGCACAAACGTTTTCACGCTATTTTCTTGTCAGTGCAGTGGTTGTCCCAGTATTACATACCGGGATTCAAATAAAACTAAAATTCCCCCAGGGTGTTTGCACTGAACATAGTGAATAGTGTTAAATCTGTAATTTGTTAAGCAGCTGGTATCTGCTGCACAGCTCCGTTCTCATAGTGCCTGAGATAATTGTTGGGGCAAGCAGGGCAACTATGCTTTTGCCTTCATTGGTCTTCATCTGACCACCCTGTTACGCGTGTTTAAAGGCACACACTGAGAACTGCTTCTGAACACTACTATTTCATTTGTCAAAAACATTTTTATGCTTCTTTAAAGTTAAATACCACATTTTTAAACGTTAATGCCAGCATATGCACCTGTGAAGAGACATGTTAATAGGAAAGGAAACTGTATTCATTTGAAAATGTCTTTAGACTACAGTATAGAAAAATTAAACAACAAATGCACAGGAAATTGGCAAGGTTTAAGCACATTTCTTTGTACATAGAGGATTTCATAGCTGAGTGCTTGTTTTTAATCATGCAAAACAGAGTACAGAGAAATCTGTGTTAACTTTTCAAAATCATGTGTATTAAATAATTCCTTGCTGGTATCTTTTTGCTGGACTAAAGCTTAGGATAAAATGAATTCTTAAAGGAAAATATTGCTATCTTCTTGTTTATATAGTAATTGCACTGAAACCTACATCTTGCCCTTCAAAAGCCACAGTAATCTCTCTTGTACTTTCTGTAAGCAGACTATTGAAAAAAAAAAGTAGTTTTTCCTCTTTCCTTAGCAAATACATTTATCATCTATGGTAGCCCAATGGCCCTTCCAGTCAACTCTGCATAGATTTAACTGTTGTCTTTGAACAACCCACAAATCTGCTTTTCATTTAACCTAGTGATAAAGAACCCAGTGAATGGTATGTGCATAAATTTTTAAGTATACTTTAAAAAAGATAAGCTATGGTTTTGCTATACAGTATGATTTACAATTTTATTTCAATCCTTCCCTTTTTTCTGTCTCTGTCTTCATGCCCCTTCTCATCTAGGAGCCTGACAAAAACTTTTTGAAGTCAATGGAAGTCTTTCAAAAAAATCCAGTGATCTTTGATTAGACCTCATAGACTGTAACCTTTTCTAAAGAGTAGCAACAGCACAGGTCCTCAGTAAGCTGCTTCCATCTACACAAAGCTGCTCAGATGGTGCAAAGCAACTGGAAAGTTGCTTGGTTGGTGAACCTAAGGCGTCACCTACCATGGTAGCATGTTCTTGGATAAGGTGTGCAAAAAAAGAGCACCAAACTGCATATATTAAGAATTTGATTAAATAGTGGTAGCAGCAAAAGACTTATTATCATTGAGTTGTGTGGTTTGATTTTCTTTTAATAGGTGAATTAAACTTTATTTCCACAGAGTACTTTTTAGAGGGTCTTGGCACCTTGTTATAAAAATTATTAATGTTGATGTGAAGTGAACAGAGTGGAGTAGAGAATGTTCGTGTTTTCCCCTTTTTTAATTTTTCATAGGAAATCTGAAGGAATTTTTTGTTTGATATGATTTAAATCATGATGGACTAATTCAGCCTTTTGGGGCAATTTTTTACTATAGCATATGCTGGAGGTAAGCAAATTTTCAGAGTTGAATTTTATGCAAACATTTTGTTTGTCTTCATGTTTTTGGTTCTGTATCCTAATGACAGGAGATAGAATATGTATACGTTCCTACTTTCTTGCATCTGGGTAACACTGGGGAAAGCAACTACAAAATATAATAGAAGATTTTTCATATACTTTTGAGAGCGAACAAAACGCTTGATTAATATTTCATTGCTGGTTCTTTCCAGTTAATACGTGTTGCCAGTTTATATAGCATTACTGTGTCAAGGAAAATGTCAGATCAATTTCTGTTTTTTTTTGTATAACTATTGCAGAGATTATTAGAGCTTCAGGCTTCATAAGTAGATTATTTTCCTGATGGCTACCCAAGAATGTAAGAAGGATGTGGGTTCTACAAATACAGTCCCACTCACTTGTGGGACTTAACACTTGCTTAAAGCATGGCTTCAAGAGTATCGTGGATTCATACGCTCTCCATGTGTTTCTCTCAACATCTACATAAACTCAAGGAAATGGGACTATGGTAATTTCCCCCTCCCCCCCATTTTTTGCAGTCTCAGAGCATGTACACAGCGTTATTACAGATCAGGTCTCATATGTTACTGCCATAACTTGCTCAACTGTTGAAGCCCTCTGATCTGTCTGTTTCCCCCCATCACACTCCTTTGATGGACTTGACTAATTTGGTGGTTCCTACAGAAAATTCAGCTGGTCTGTTTTATTTTTTTCATTGGTTGGTTGGTTCAGTGCTTGCAATAGAARGGTTCACCAAGAATGATAAAAGCCTTAAAGCAAAAACTTCCTTTTCTTCTAACTTATCAAATCCAGAATACCTTGCCTGCACCAGAACATAATTTTTCTTAGTTCTCTTATTTTTACTACAAGGCTTTTTCTCTGTCCTTTTAGCCATAAGACAAAATTTAAAAGAACGTGAGAGAGCGCAGGAGTGACAAAGAAGGAAAACTGTATGAAAGGAGGAATCTATGGGATGGCTGTCTCTTGCAGTTTGTCTRTGGACACTGATTAGAATTTCTTCATGTCTCAATCTGTTTACATCTTCATTTGACAATTTTAGCCTGAGATATTTAAAAGATAACATTAATAGACATTTAGGAACTTTTATGACTTACTGTTGAAATTAACCTATCTTTAGACCATCTCTTTTTTTTTTTTAAAAAAAAAAAAAAACCTAAATTTATGCATTTGTCTTCCTTTCCCTTCACCAATGAGTTAATGTGTTCCATAGACGTTTTGTTGTAACTATAACATGAGATAATAGAATTCTTTGGGTTTTGCTTGAATGTATATGGGTAAACAGGCATGAACATGTTTTAGTCTCTCATGTATTCAATCTGTTGTTATGAGATATGTAAAACATATCAGGAAGGTTTTTGTATATCAGGCACTTGATGTATTTGTCATTGCTTCAAAACAGTAACAGAAGTTGAATGGAAATTAAAGCAAAACACAGTTACCCAGTCAACTGATGCTGTATTGTGAACGTGTGGCAGCAGATAAGTTCTTCCTGGGTGGCATGATAAGATTTTTCTTTTTAGGAGAGCTGATGTAGGTCAGCTCCTTGGACAATAGATAAAGTTAGTTTCTTTTTGTCTGCTTACCTGACATATTTGGTAATATTGGATTTAATTTCCCCMAAAAATACTGAGTAAATATTTCTCAAATCTATCACTTAAGGAGGATTGTTTTCCAGAACAGGACATACTTAATTAAAGGATGTAGTTTTCTAGTGCTGCTGAAATTGATGACTTGATCATCCATGATGTTCTTCCTGAAGACGTGACATGCCTTGGGCAGTCTTCTGTCCTCCTCTGGTTCTTTCAAATCTCAGATTTTTTTCTTCTACATGTCTTTTAGCAATTCCTCTTTACCTCATTCCTTTTTTTTCTYCTATATTATGTATCAGTAAGCTCTGCAAAAATAAATTCAACTAATGTCTCTGTGTTCAGGGTTCACATGGGTCTGTGATTTGTCTTTCTAATGTCTTTGACAGCCTAAGTAGGTAATTTTCTTTAAAGTATTATTAAAATGAAAATATTTCTGTTCCATAAATGTTGTCAGTGATCAGAATTTTAAGCGTGAGGATTAAATGTGCATTCAAAATGGTATGAAGTGGCTCCTAGTTTAACCTCTTGTAATCAGAGGGGCAGAGATTCCCCTTAACATCTGGTGAATCATCTGAATACATAGATGGGCAATTAGGAATTGAAGTATAGTTTCAAAGTGCAAAATCTGAATCCAGAAGGTATTTATAAATAACATAGAGCTAATTAACTTAATGTATTTTAATGTGCTTTTCTATTGGGTATTGATCATGCCATTTACATGTGTGATACATTCAGGAAAGTGTGGTTATTCCTTTCTCTGTCACTATCCAGAAGTTAGGGAAAGAAAAAAGAACATATAAACCTGTTCCATATAATATGCCTGTCTCAAACAGAACACAAATGTATTTGTTCTGTTCAACATGCATCTCCTATAGTACTCAAAATGTTTTTAGGATACTATGGGATTCAGTTTCAGATGTTTGGAACTCAAGCTGAATTATGCAAAATGGAAACTGAAATAGCGAGAAGTTGCAAACTTGTTATCTGGTTTCACCTGAATTTCCTTGAAGTTCATTGTCAGTATCAGCACAGAGCTCCTCAGCATTAACCTCTTTGATATCTGAGTCTAATATTTTCCATTTGTTTCAGCCTGTTATCAGTTCTTAGAAGTCAGCTATTCTGAAACACTAGAAAATGCATTTCAGTATTGTTATTCATCTGTAAAAAATTAAGTGAAGGTACTTTAATGGACAGAATATGCAGACCAGACGTTGCTCCAAAGCAGTATCTTCCAAAGGAGTTTATAAGGAGGTTGTGTCCCAAGAGGCAAGTCTCTGAGTCTCCAAACTCATGAGGGGCACAGCCGCTGCATTGATAGCACTCATCTTGATGAAAGTGGTCCCAGATTCTCCCTTGTTAGCTTCATCTTCTGTGTAGACAAAGGGAAGAGCCATTGTGCTCTTCCTAAGGCAGGGCCTGCACTGCCTTGTCCCAGCTGGCTGATCATTGCTGGGATGGGGAGGAGGGGTGCAGGATTTTCTACTTCAAATGCTGTGACCAGGAAAATACTTCTGAAGGTATTTGACTTCTCACATGTCATTTGAACTTAACTGGCACCAGTGATGAGACCGAACTTTCCAAGGTCAGCTGTGTTCCTGTCCATTACTCTGGCTTGTGCCCTTCTTACCCAGTGTGTATTTCACTTTGTTATGCAGGAAATGGCTCTGCAGGTCAGCAACGATCACGTTAGCCTTGTCTAGGAAAGAAATATCGCTGAAGTTAGGCAGCTGCTTTTCCTGATGTTATAGAGATTTATGACATTTCTTTGTGATTGCAGATAAGAAATGAATAATATGTTCTTATCATTCCCAGATGGCAAAGCTCTTTCTCACTTCTCAAAGGTACTGTCCGTTGTTCAGCCTCAGCCTCTACCTAGTATGGCACTTTAAGAAGCCTTCCCTAATGATTGCCTGTAGTATCAACTGTGTTGCCTAGTTTTGACATGTTGATGTAATTTGGGGAATTATGAAGGCCATAACTTCCCAAGACAACCATCATGCTTAAGAACCCTGCAGATTCAAACTATGGCTCAGTCAGCTGCCTCTTGCTGTGGAACACTTTGCAGGTCAAACTGTAACATAAATCTCTTGCACTGGTCCTTGATTTACAACATCTCCAAGGTCTCACTGTGAAGCCTCAACTTCTTYGGGGACCTGAAATGCCAAGCGTGTTAAAGTATGTTGCAAAAGAGCATTGATTCAGGGGAGGAACTTAATTTATGATTAAAGCTACCATTTGCATTATGGATGGGTAGTTTTATCTCATGTTAGCTCACATGGAAAGCTACCTTTTGGAAAATGTAGAGGCTTTCTGTTTATAATGAAAGCTCTGCACTTCTGAGTTACAATTCGCATACGGTAATTGCATCCTTTGTGCGTTGAACATGTGTGTTGTCAGTCATGATGTAATTTTTGCACAGGGAATGATAAACTTGGTAATATATCCTTCCTCTCTACTTAATTTGACAGTTATGAAATGTAATGCATTTTGGCACTGACCATGTAACAGCATAACTGAAATTATATTTTGTTCAGGATGGACTATGCAGGAGTATTGGATAGAATGAATGCATCCATTGATCTTTCCTCCAGCTTTCTCCTAAAGGAGCCAGAGAGATTCAAAGCATTGTTGTTCTCTGAGACAGGGATTGCATTTGTAACTGTGTGATAAGTACGGTTTGAAGAACAAACACATGAAGAACAGCCTTTTTTAAGATTGTCTTGTATATCCACTTGGCTGTATATATCTATCTACATCACTTTGATTTTGTCCCAGCATAGTGAACAAATTAAGCTTCTTCATGTAATCAGGCAGTTCAAACAATAATAGTCTACCTCAAAATCAGGCTTACGGTTTGCTTGAAAGAGTGTGGAGTTTTCTTCCAATCCAGGTAGTAAATTTTGAATTTTTATGTTCTATAAGATTACAATGCACAGTCAGTTCATCATAGTTATCATGACTGGAACACGTCACTATACCTTTTATTAAATTTGGTCAATGTGAGGCTTCAGATAACTAACTTTGTTGTTGTTATATGCTAGCACAGTCATAGGCAGTGACTGAGCTGTTGGGAGGGAGACTGCAAGTTCAGCTGATATCCGTTACTCTAGCCTGTCGCTGACAGGTTAGAGATTCCTTTTGGATTCAGTTCATCTTAGCAAAAGGGCTAGGGGATAATTTAAGACCAGATCCAAAGATTTTCTCTGCCAAGTAATGTAGTTTCTAGGACAGAAGTTTAAAGAGTATTTTAAAAAAAACAAATGTGCACCAGTTAATCTGTCTGCAGTTACTTAATTAGGTTGTGATCTTTTCTGCAGATTCAAGGATTAGCATAAAGGAAATACTTGCCAAATCAGTACATCCATAGGTAGAAGATATCATTCTTCTCCTTTGTGTACCACGTTCAATAACTCAGTCATCAATTTTTCTTCAGTGGCAATTATTTACTTGTGCGGTTTGGCTCTTCTTAGATTTTCGGCAGTTATCTCCTAATTTCAACCTGCTCCATGACTAAATGGCATTGGCATCACTCGTTTGCCATGTCATGAAATTGCTACCAAGCTTTCTTTATTGTGACGCAGTGTGTAAGTAATGATGAAGCGCTTACCAAGGACAACTTACCTGCTTCATGAGCTCTCTGAGTAGAAGTGAGCGAGGTTGTATTCAGAAGCTTTCATTTCTGTTTTGGGTACCTGCTTTACCTTCCTTTACATAGRCTTGCCGAAGAGAATGTCCTGGCTAAGTGTGATAACATGAGCACCTTTCACGGTGCTCTAGTGCTTCTCTTTATTGTCTGCAAAATGTTATTATATAAAAAATGATCCTTCTCTTGAAACACAACAAGCACACTTCTTCGGGCAACCCAGCTGGCACTCCCTTTTGAGGATATCAAAGGACAGGGTGTATRGGCAAGCAGCCTTCATGTGTGAAGAAATCAAGACTGTCATGGAGTTACAGGGGCAGAAAATCAAGAGAAAGGGAGGCAGAGGCAGTCATCGCTTCTTGTAATRCTGATCCTTGTTAGACAAATACTGATTTCTATAAGGTTCCTGGAGAGGCTCCGGGTCGTTACCCTGTTGTGGAACTTCAGCCAACGTCAAGCGGCTGGAGCATTCAGGAAACCTTTTTGTCGTCATCCGTCCTCATCTACTGGTCTTACTATGGCTCTGCAAAGTAGCCACGTGGCAATGATCTTTAAGACTGAGCAGGCATTTCACCAGGGAGTAAAAGGGAAGGCCTCTGAAGCATGCAAGAAACATATCTTACATTTCTGTGGTACCTCTTGGCACCTCTCCAGAATTTAGACAGGTGTCTATGGAGCCTGGTGATCAGTCTTTCTGCTTTCATTTATGGTTTGTTACTTCCTGTGTTAATTTCCCTTGGCTGCACTGTGCTACCATCCATAAAGCACGTTTATCATACTGCCCTTTCAAAAGCTTATAGTAGAGTCTGTAAGGCACTTATATTCTCATGATAAAAGGATCATTGTTAAAAATCACATTCTGTATATTGTTCTCATGATATTTTAGCGATTTGGCAAATCATTTGTATAGGTAATCAGACATGACAGCTTGCAAATGGATTGATAGGTCTTTGAAAAAACTGATACTGAGGAAGCCTAAATTAGATGAGATGTAATTGGTTGGATTAGGATCAAAGCCCAGACAGACCATAAGTATATGCAAGATGATGAGTGGGTAAGGAAATTTCTAATGAAGAATTTATCACATAAGTTTTGCTGGTTTATCAGTTCAAATGGCTTGCAGAATTCTTGAATGTTTTTGTTATTGTGAAGCTCTGGTAGAATTCTCTGGTAAAATAGTCTTTAGTGTATGGATAGCTTGTAAACTGAATACTGCACAATTTAGACTGCCTAATTAAATGAGTTGGTTGATGTTGCAGCTTCTACAGTGGCAGGTAGTTTCTGTAATTAACCTAAACATGGAAATAAAGATGATGCTTTGGAATATAGTTTTTAATGTAATTAATACAAAAAAGGATGGTGGTGGAAGAACAAATTCCCACAATTGCCATGACTTCTTTCAGGCCAAATACAGTCCAGAAAAGCAGAGACTTTAGCATTAGCTTTACCTGCAAACATTTTTCAAGGAACACTCATCACTTTCTGCAGACAGTGTACTTCCTTAATAATCTTCTGTATAATAAAGATCCAAGAACCATCTAGAGCAAACAAGTGACAAGGAAGTTTTTCAGTTCCTTTTTTTGATGAAGATTTTTTCTGGCACAGAACTGGTTAGCCAAAAATTCATTTTTCTTCTTGTTCAAATTAATGTGAAAAAGGACTGAAGAGCTCACTCTTCGCTTCCTTCAGGGGCATGTTCCAGGTTTTTAATTTTTTGTTGTTGTTTCTAACTTCACTATTCTGATATTCCTTTATTCTGTCTGTCTTTTTTCTCTCTTCTTTTTCTTTTTTTCTCTGAGTCTTTCCAGACAAAGAGACTTTTGTGAAATAATAGCTAGCAAACTCCTATTTCCCATCTGTCTTGTATATATCTTTGTTGGACCATAAGCCTGATTTCAGGGTAGTTTATTGTTGTTTGAGCTGCCTGGTTACATGAAGAAGATTAATTTGTTCTTAAGTTAAATGAGGAGTAGGAGTTACGACTTAACTCATAACAAGCAGAGTATGTAAGACTATGTATGTGGATGACCTCTAATAAATTTTGTTGTATCTCTGTAACGATATAAAGTTGCTCTCAGGAACAACTGGAAATTCCTTGGATGGTGGTAAGGAGTGTCTTTGTGCCTTCATAGCACACATCCTTCTACAGTAGCTCTGTCTCAGTCCCTGCCCCATCTCCCCTTCTTGAACCCTCCACTTTTAAATTTTCCATCTCTTTCTAAAAAGGGGAATGTTTCTAAATAGAACGTGTCATGGCTAGACTGCAGTTATCTATGACTGAGGCTGTTAGAAAAACAGACAAAAATTAGACAAGCCTGTGATACAAAACTTCTTTTCTCCTTATTTTTCTCCTAATTGTACTATTAAATGCAACTCCCCTCTACCAACAAAACTGGCTTATTTAGAAGTGCAGTGATGATGGTTTGTGGCAAATACCAAGTTCCCTTTTGCCAGAACAAAAATTCTTGGGCTTCTTGTGAACTCCTGTACTTGAAAACATTTAGTCTCTGGAGCAGCAGTAGGTTTGTTTGAGAGCTGCTTTTACCGTCTGATCTCTTGCAGTGTGTTCATATATCGGAAAGACTCCAGGAATTGGGAAGGCCTAGTTGATGGAAAACATCTTCCCAGCCATGCAGGCTAAACTGTGTTCCTCCATGCTAATACAGCAAATTGGGGCATGGCTTTTGCGTTCCAGTGAGCTACACTGGCATGGATGAACAGTGTGTTATGATGACTTCCATCGGATAAATAGTTTTAGTATAGAATCACGTAGTGCAGCAAAGCATGTTATTGTGAGGCTTTAAGGACATTTTTTCTCTTGAGTTAATGGCTTCCAGAAAGAGAAAGACTATAAAGATATAGAGTAAAGGACAAATTTTAACAGAAGGATACAATACTTGATTTAGGTAGAGGATGATTGAGTCTGGGTAAAGATTACTAATTCGTGATAAAACAGGCCAAAGCAAAGCTACTAAGGCAAAGAACATGAGTGAAAACACTGGAGTCACAAATGAAGTGACGCTCTTTCCTAATCGAGAATATGGCAGCAGATCAGTTTGTTGTTGGGGTTTTTTTGGTGGGTTTTTTTTTGGKTTTTTTTTGKTTTTTTTTATAAATTGCATGTAGTTTTTGTTATATCGACAACACACTTCAACCCTCCAGTCCTGGAGCAGGAGTGGGGAAAGGTGGGCAAGCGAAGGCAAAGATGGGATATGACTTTTGGTCTCCTGCTGCACAGGCTCGCCTCATGTTTCACTGTAGGCACTGGCTCATCATTCTCAAATTACAAATCTTTTAGTCAACTTCCAGGTCTCCTGGAATTCGGGAGGATGAAAAGATTAAATCCTCATAATTGGGTTAGATTTAAAAGCAGAAGACAAGGTAATTCAACCTGTGCATGCCAGCCCTCCACCACAAGCTGCAATAATGAAAGTGGCTCCAATGAAATATGAACAACAGTGTGCCTGTTCCTTTAACCCCCGCCCCGTCCAACCACATCAAAACAGGAAAAAAAATCTTGAGTATAAGCAGCTTTATGTAGATTCATTAAGGCCTCAAAATTTCTTGATGATAACTGAAATCAGGCATGAATTGTAAAAGAGCTATTAAATATYGATTTAAAGGCCATATAAAAGTCTTGACTATGGCACGGTACCGCTGTTTTAGATTTGTGCACTCAGAATGATCAGGTGTACTTTTTTGTCAGCTAATTTTTGCTCTTTTGATAGTTAGTGCTCTTTTCCAAGACCTACAATTTTTTCCTATTTTTGACTTGCATACACTTAAGAAAAAGTGTGATGCTATATGGCAGTCACTTTTGACAAGTATTCTGCACTTTACATTTAGATATTTTAAAAAAAAGTGATTTTTATAACTTGCTTACTCTTTGTTTTTATTTGTTTGTTTTTCAAAGTCAGCTCTAAGGTCTTTTGAAAGGCTGGCATGTCCTTAAAATGGAATTTGTATTATAATCAGACTTAAGGTATTTGGGAGACCTCAGTGATGCATTTCTTTAGAAAGCCATTTCACCAATAATTTGCTGTTTCTGTAGATTTTCCTTTAGATCAGATAAAAGTAGCTGCCTAGAGTAGGCTAAGGAAGATGATCTTTTCCTGAAAAAAGTGGTTTTTTTCTAGATTGATAGCCTATTCTGTTATTTCAGCTCTTGAGACATTCAGGAGAGGAAAAATCTACTAATTACATCAAAAGTAAAGACAAAGAACTAGTCCTTTTTTACATCTTCTAATTTTGCAATTTGTGCTTACAGTATTAATTTTATAGAAACAATTTCTAGAATTTAAAAAAAAAAATATTTTTAGGAACAGTAAGTCCATTTCTGAATTTTCAGTGTGAGGTTATTGCTGGCTGTTTATTTATTTATTTAAAGTTTCTTGGAAAATATTTTTGTGAGAACAAAGTTTTCTTGAGTCTAGTAGTGTGCCTGCCTGCTGCTTGTCTGAGTAGCATGTTAGACCTTCTGTGCATGCCAGCAAAGAAGGAAGATAAAAGAAGATTAGGGATTAATGGCAGCTGTTTTAGCTGGTCTGCTCAGAGCAGCCACTTGTTCCTTCTGAGCCAGAATGTTTGCTCATACAAATACCAGACTGAGAATATTCACTCATTACAAAACAGCCTGATATTGTGGTACACGCAAACAAAAACCCACCAAACAAACAAACAAAAAAATGACCAAAGCTCTTTCTAAGTGCATCTATGTGAATGCAGGGGAAAATGAGATAGCTGGGGCAGGGGAGGTGGTGTCTGGGTGGTTTTTGTTTGTTTGTTTGTTTGTTTKTTTTAGTTTCTTGGAGCATGACTTCTCTGAAAAAATAACTCCTTGAGCCATAGTACAAGATTAATTTTGTTTAAAATAAAGACAAAAAGAAAAACTGCCTAGTTCCCAACAAACTCTACATTTCCTGACCTGCTATCTGTCCCTTGCCCAAGAATTTTTGAAGGTTTTTGGGTGGTAGGGGGATGAGTGCCCATTTGTGACTTTGCCACCCTTTAATTTTTTAGCTAAACTTACAAATTAATTTAGATTTTCCTCTCCCTCTCATCTCCCTTTTTAAGTTTTCCAACATTTGGAATATTTCCCTTTCATACATATGTATATTTACTTTCTTTTACTGAGCTGGTGGGTTTTGTTCTTTCTTCCTTCTGTGCTTTTCCAACTTTTCATTCCTTTTATTTCCTTTACTGTTTATTCCCCCGAACTGCTTTCTGTCTTCCTGATCCCTTTCAGTAAATTTTAGCTACCCAGCAAATCAAAGCCAACAGAGCAGCTGTTGTAAAGAAACATAACTTCACTTGAAGGAATTGATAGAAACACTGCCAACCACCCAAGCTAAACCAAAGTCTGAGATGGTGGTCGGATGGACTTTCCACCCGAGCAAAAAGAAAGAAAGTGTCTTGCCATTTGGGTTATTAATGTACTGTTCTTTACTAATTTAGAACTGCTGAATATATATTTATGCTGTCTGTGAGGGTTACAGAAAGAAAATCTATGTTTCATAGCATGCAGGACCCATGTGCCAAGCACATGGCCAACTTTTACCTCCTTGTATTAATCTAGTCTTTTTCCCCAAGATCTAATAACACTTGGCATAACATCAACCCTTCCTTAGGGGTAATAAAACCAAGAAAGCAGTAACTAGGATTGTATTTTTAGGAAAACACTGAAAACGGAGGGTTCCCTTTTATGAAACTGGGGAGGGTTTTATGAAATTTTCTTTAACAAGAGAAAAACAGTTCTGGCTTTGTTAGATTTATGAAGCTGATGGTATGAGACATCCCTTGAAGGCTTCCCTCTTTGGCCAGCAAAAGGCTGATGGACTGTGTAGTGAAAGAGTTAGGGGCCTTATTAATTATAATACCTTGTTGGAGTACCTCCATTTATCATAACTGTAGAACTGGCAACCATCTAATTTCATACTGGCCAGTTTTTAAAATATGGTTTGTTGTCATTTTCAGTGTTCTCTGTTTCTCTGAAAAATGAAAATGTAAAATACTTAATATGAACGCTTAATTTTTCCAGCAATTGCCCCTGCATATATATATTCTTCCTAAAAATTGCAAAATGGGAAGCTGCAAGATTTTACAGCTTCTAATGCATATGTAAGTAATCTAATGAATTTCTGGTTTAGTTAGAAAATAGAGATATTTAAGCATATATTTGGAACACACTTTACAGAATAAAGTTCTCCTGTTCGTTATTTTTAAAGTAGAAGGACTAAATCCTCAACATAAAGAATGGATTCCTTAGACTACACTTTATTATCGCTTAAAAACTACAGAAAATATATTACCTTAAAAATTTAACCACCTCCTGCTCTAGCCTTTTCCCAGTTCTGAAATAAGGAACGGGTGAAGAAGTTGTGAGGTGGTCAACAAGTGTTGAACCTCACATTAGTATTGTGCATAGTACAAGTTCCTCAGGTATCCTGATTTTCACTGAACTTAAGCAGCCCAAGGTTGGGAACCCACTGTTGGAAGTGCACCTACCAAATGAGATGTCTGTTTGGAAAGGGGAAAAAATTGTCTAGGAGTATGAATGGGTATTTTGCTATTTGCATATTAAAAGGCAGGGCCGAAGGGTGTTCCAGACGTTTATCTTCTAGGATGCCGAGTTCTGTGATATTCCCAGTAATAGGAAATTATATGAGTCTACTTTGAGTCTACTTTAAGCCTACAGAGTGTTTGGGGTCTGCTTTTGGGATCATTTTGTTTAATGCAGGAGTTCACAAAAAGCCAGGTATTGAGTTCAGTTGGATGTGATATACATACCACTGAAAAGTGATGTGTATCTTTAGCTCTCTTGCTCTCTGATCTTTCCTAGTAATGATGAAAGCAAAAGACATTTTCTAACGATTCATGGCGGCTGCTTTGTATCATCAGCTCCAGCAGTCAGTCGTCAGATCCTGTGATAGTCACTGTGCTGAGATTGCCAATGCTATAGGTGAAAATACGCAATGCGCTTTTTCCCCCCACGGTGTTTCCCAGCAGTATGGTTTTTTGCATGTACTGCACACTGAGGATAACAGGTTGGGGGGTGTTTTACTTTAGTTTTTCAGCAACGTTATGTCATGACTAAATAGTCTGGGGATAGTTATATTGCAGATTAACCTTCCTAAAACCCTTCCCACTCTGGCAGTAGGAGCAGACATTTCCAAAAGAAAATATCTGTAGAATACCTGAAGAATGATGAATATGTCTTTGCTAAACAGCCATATATAATAGTGTATATACCTACATATACAAGTGTGTTTTGTATGTATGGAGGAGGAGGCTGTATGCGTTTTCTATGTATGTAGGAGGGCTTTGCAGTGCAAAAGTCTTTGTTAATTTGGAGTTCAGCTGTGTTCAGTCTTATTTGTAAAAAATGGGAAAAAAAMCCCAAACCCAAAACACTGAAGTCTGTCACGAGATGAAGGCTGTGAAACAAACAGCCACCAGGAAAGATGTCTTGCAGAAATATAATGATCATGCTGAAAAGCATTTTTTTCAGCAGAAATAATGTCATTTGTTGGGATGTTTCTAGGATAAAAAGAAGCCTTTCTATTTTCTATAAGGGAGTAGTCCCCAAGAAGCATGTGTGAATTATGCTTTCAGAGGTCTTCTTCCAGCAGCAGTAGGGCATCAGCCAAAGAAGCAGCCAAACAGCTAAATAGAGTTTTTTAAAAATATTCCAGTTGGTAAATAGGTTTAGGCTTCAGCTTGCAACTAAGGTGATTTTACAGAAATCTGCTTTTTTCAATGCTTTTTTCCCAATGTTGCTGAATGACTTACATTTTTTGTTTGAAGGCACAATTAATTCCAAGTTGTAACTACTTAAAACATCTTAAAATTGATTCCAGGCTCATAGGTTTTATGCAGCTGTAACCTCACTAATCACTGGAATTACTCGCAATGTATAATCTAGAGTTGTGTCCAGTTAGCAGGAGAATCCTATGCTGGACTTTGCCCTAACTTTTTAAGAGCCTGAGACAATTCCCATAGAGATAATGTTAGTATAAGAATTTGCAACGTTAAAGCAAATGAGAATTATGTGGTGATTTTGATTAGTTGTCAGCCGGGCACTAGTAGAGAATTAGATCCTTTAATCCAAAAGTTTCAGTGCTTATTTTATCCAATGCTGAATTAGTTGATCTTGTGTTGTCACCCTTCTGTAACAGAAGTACATAATTATAGAGCAAAATGTTATTTTTATTTTAAAAGAAGAATGTTAACCAACATAATTTTTAACAAAAAAAAAAAACCCAAAAAACAAAAAACCAAAACAAACAAAAAAACCCACCAAATGCTAGCAGGATACAATTTTCTATTTTATTAAATTGTCTGTTTCAGTAAGTAGAGGCTTCTTAAATATCTGAAGTACACTTTCTTGCAAATTTCTGTTCATTGTGTGGAAAATCGTCAGACAAGTGGAGGACAGAGTGTTATTAGTCCTTGATGTGAGCAACTTTTTTCTTGTCTATTCTTATCTTGCCTATACCTTGTCAATTATCTATAAGCAATGAAAACTTTCTGAAATTAGTTGTTATAATCTTGTACTACAAAGCATACTGCATGCAGCATAAGGCCTAATTTTGCTAGGAAAAATAATTAATGAGCTGGAAGCTTATGGCTTCAAGACCAGTTGTTATTTGATTAACTTTGTTATGTGGAAACGGGGGATGTGCCAGATCACATAAGAATTTTACAGAATACTTCTAAAGAGTTAATTTTCCAAAACAGAAGAAAATTGCAACCTAAATTTTGTTGGCTCCGTACGTTTTAAATAGCATTACATTCATAATTTGATTTTTTCAGTTTTCCTTTGTGTAATACAAAATAACTACTGTTTTTAATAAATTATTTTCCTGAAAGCAAAGAATAGAAGCTTAGTGACAATTTTCAAATATTTTTGCATATCAATCAATCAATCAATACATAATTCATGATATGATACCTTCCTTATGTGATACTATACGTTACTTACATTTACTAGGAGATGCTGAATTCAGTTTGTGATCATGTTTGATGTTGATAGGCACATACTAGCATTGTTAGAGTCAGTAATGCCGAGGCTACAATGTGACCCACCTAAAGCCTCCCAAAGAGTTATTTTCACAGCTTAATTCCACTCCTGACAGAAATAATCTTTGTCAAAGTAATCTTTGAGAGTTAATAGGTAGCTTAATTAGGGAGCTGGTGTGCTAAGACACAGGCTGTGACCCCTGAACTAGCCTCCAGCCTCTTGGAAGACGTGTGCCGGTCAACTCTGGAATGTCTGGGAGAGTGGACCGTTGTGGTTCAGGTGATGCACCTCTGTCCCTCATATCTGCAGGTGAAAAAGCAGGCTGGCTTTGTCCTGAGGCAATATAAATATACTTAAGCAATGACCTTAGGGAATTCTGGTTGTGTTTTGTGAACTATATGTAGTATTCGGGATACTTTTTCTGTCACACAGGGGGGAACATGTTAGAGCGCGAGCCATTTCGACTGAACTGGGCTTGGATTTCACTGGAGAAGGAGAAGTACGTCGTAGATGAGAACTCCAAATTTCTGGAGGTGACTATCAGACGCAGAGGATATCTGCGAGAAACCTCTTTTATCAGTAAGTCAGTCTTTAATGTTTGAAGCTTCTTGCACCAGAAAAGGCAGCTGTTAAGGACCTGTTCCATAGTTGCCTGTTCCTCTGTTTACATAATAAATGCCAAATAATGAGAATAACAATGGTTATTTATATAGGTTTTTTTATTGCTCAGATGTGGCTACGTGTTTCATTTTCCACTGCTGCCACCCAGAAATCTGAGTGAGTATGTATATTAGTAGATGTAAGTACAAATCAAAAAAATGAACTTCTGCTGTTTGCCCAGTTTTTTTTTTCCTGAAGTCACTTGCCAGACAACAAAACAGAAATTGGGATACTCTGCTTTGTTTATTTTGGCAGGAGGATACATTTCATAACACATTAACTTTAGCTATAAGTAAACAAATAAGTTCTTGAAGTAGCTGGTCTCTGCTTGCAGAACCAAGTTGTGGAGAAGTTAGTTACAACTCCTCAATTTACAAGGGCAGTTTTATGCTGGCCTTTGAGCTATGAGAAAATCTGAAAGCTACTGGAAATTCTCAAAGGGTCGTCTGCTAGCAGAAGTGGCAGGTGTAGAGCACACTGAAGTTACGAGTGTGCTGTCATGGGATAGCAGGGTACTCAATCGTGACAGCTCTGCAAAGTAAATAGGAATCACAGAAATCTTTGCACCAATGGAGCGACTCAAGGAGCACTGAGCAGAAAGGTCTTTTTTTCCCTGATTTAAAAACAAGAAGAAAAAAGGTTTAAACTTTTAGGGTTTTTATAATTTAAACCCATGTATGACAATATTTGCTTTGCGCAGCACAAATATATTGGGCTATTATCTGAGTATTAATTAAATCAGGCATTTAAAACCTAAGCAGTTGTGGAATAGAAAAACTGTGGAAATTTAGGAATTAAGTCATTTAGGAATGATTTCATACTCCACAGCCTTCAGAAGCTCTTTGCTAGCCATCAGATTCTCCAACAAACACGTAGGCCATTGACTTGAGAGGGATTAATCATTCTCAACTGGGGAGGTAAAGTGACTCATAATTGCTGGTGTTGAACCTTAATAAAAAGATGCTCATATGTTTGAACTAATGCTGGATTGAAACCCAAAGGCAGTAATGAATTTCAAAATGCCATGATGAGTTACAGATCTTCGCTTCATTACATCCACAGTTGGATTCTGCCAGTATGTGTGCACCTTTGATTAAAACAAACAAGAAACCTAGCTGTAAAAATATGCAGGCTTAAAAATGTGTAACAATGCTTTGTATTTAAAGAAATCTTTTCTTGAGTGCCTTCCTATGATATATTTTTATGTATGATACAGTCTCACTTAAAAAAAAAAAATTAAAAAAAAAAAAAAATCAAAAAATTGGGTGTTTGTGCTGCATTGAGTAGCAAAAGCTGAATGAATCCTTATGTCAGTTGTAGCATACTGCACATGAGTTTCCAGTAAAGCATGTTCACGTTTCTGGATATTGTTTTTGCTCTTTCAAAACATTCATTGTTTATCATCATTTTATGAACTCATGCTGCAGCAAAAGCCATCGGATCTGAATAGCAGACAAACCCTACTTTGAGTTAAATCCTCATCTGCTGCTTAACTTTGAACTAAATGGACTCGTCTCTAGCCCTAGAATCTCTATGCAACTACCCTCTGTGGTTTTTATTAAGATGAGGATGTGCAGTCTTTTAAACCCATACAGTGAAAAGCTTCTGCTTGGATAATACCCCAGCAGAGAGGATGGATATGGGACTAGGTATTGCAGTTTAGAGTTACATGAGGAAGAAAAAATGGGGGTGGGAGAGAAGGAGCAATTTTGCATAGTGTGGTGGACCCGATAAACCCTGAGAACGTTGTTCTGTCGCACTGAGCTGCAATTCCACATCAAATGTCCAGTTATTTACTAACCTAGCTAGGAGAGCATCTGCAGAAGCAAGACTTGGACAGATGGCAAAAGTCTTTAGGGCTTTATTTAGTGTATAGGTAAAAGTCATAAAAGAACTTCACAGGTCTTAAATGTGTATAAGTACAGCACAGATACAGAGCAGTAACAGAAACTGTAAGCACGAAGTATAAACATATGATGATTAATTTCTGTTTGAAAGAGATGAGTGGTGGGGTTGTTGTTTGGTTTGGTTTTTTTTTTTTAAGTGGGTGACTAAATTATACCTTCAACGAAGCCTTGAACACCTTAATTGACATAAATGCATTTCTTAACAGGCTGATATATCTTTTCTAAAGGCAAAACTGGAAAACCTGTTCCACAAATTTTTATATAAGTGGGAAAATTGGCTGTGTTGAACTGTTCTGTTCAGTCATGTTTGATAAATAACCTCATGCCTCACTAACTTTGTTGTTGCTTGTATAGGTTTTAAGTGCCCAGCAGGTGAAGTCAATGGAATTTTTCATGCAAATACAATTCTTTATGCACACAAATGTTGGCAGGACCCTACCCTAATTACCTATTTTTTTTTTATGAGCCCTGCAACAATGTTAGAGAAAATGTGATATAACATCCTTATTTTTTTCTAAAGGTCAGTAACTGCCAGATTAGCATTTTAAAACTATTTTTTGTGGTGGTTGTTTTAATTTTATTAAAATACTAAAATGCATAGAGAATAATTCCTCTGAATTTTTATGCAGGTATTGGAACCAAAGATGGTACAGCTGTAAAGGATAAAGACTTCAAGGGGAAACCTCAGAAACAGGTCCAGTTCAATCCAGGACAGGCTTTGGCTACCTGGCGAGTGAGGATATTTGCAGACAATGAATACGAGGCATCTGAAACATTCCAGATTGTTCTGTCTGATCCGGTTATGGCTGCCCTTGAGATTCCAGCAATAGCAACGGTTGAAATTGTGGATCCTGGTGATGGTATGTATCACTTCTCGTTCCCTTAGAATTTGTGATTAGGTGCAGTATTGTTCACCTGTGGGTCCTGTGAGTACCTGTATACCTCATCTGTCCTTGCTCTGTTGTGCTTCAGCCCTGTCTTAAAGCTTCACCTAGCTGAACAAGGAATTTGTATTTCTTATTAAATCTGTTCCCTGGCTAAATTCATACTCTCATGTAATGTCATACAGGTGTTTAAACCTTGATCCTCCCCTTCTCTCATCATGTTTTTCTTCAGTATCTACAGTGTATATTCCTCAGCTGGAATACAGAGTAGAGGAAGATATAGGTGAACTGCTGATTCCTGTTAGAAGATCTGGAGATGTCAGTCAAGAACTGATGGTCATTTGTTCTACACACCAAGGTATGTTATCTAGCTAGGTAACAGATTATTCAGCATAATATTCCCGTTTAGGTAAGTAAGAGAGCAAATGCGGTGGTTGTTAGTTGGCAAGTATTGCCAGTAACTTCAGTAGCTGGAACAAGTGATTTTTGCAGGCAACTTATGTGTGTCTAGTTCTCTGCTTAAAGAGTGTTTTAAAGCCCAAAATGTAAGAATATGTGTGTGCACRCACATATATATATGTATACATGTATGTACATGAACATATATGCATATATATGTATTCATATACGTATACCTTTTTTCGAAGAGGCACCATTTTTTTTCCTGCAGCTTTTCGTGCTGAAGAGGAAACGCCTGTCCCTGCAGTGATTGTTTAGAGGGGAAAAAAGGATTCTTCTAGTCTTAAGCCCTGTACCTCTCCCGTTGTTGAGGATCTGACTGATCATTGCACCTTTGTATATACCCTGAATGAGAACTGAGGTCCCCATTGTGGGGTTTTTCCTGTTGCAATGTTTTGCTTTTTGACTATGTAGCTGGAAGAAGCCAAGTCAGGGCTTCAGTTGATTCAGCAAGAACTAGTATTTCAAAATTGACAGACTACAGGCGTTGAGTATCACTTTTTGTTTAAACATAACTGACACAGAAGGCTGCATGAAGCAATGATCTGTCTTAATAATGCTTTTTATCTCATTTGTGAATCTGTGTTATCAAAGAAGGTGATGCATGGAGTTGGACATGAACCACAGAGAAGAGATGTAGATTTAGAACTAAACCATTTCTAAAATCAAATGAGATTTTGGGGATTTGGTTAGATTAGAGGCCAGCTGTAAAGTTCAGATCACAACCCTGTCTTCACTAGATATTCAGAGATGTGTGAATGTAAGTTTGTGGTGGTGTGCTGACTTTCAGCATGGTGATAGTCACTCAAATACTATAGTTAATACAGACAGGTAATTGATAATATGATACTTCCTTCAACTCATTTGAATCTTAAGTTTTCCAAATATAGTTCTTGACTACAAAATAAGCCTGCTATAAACTGAAAAAACGAGATGGCAGAGGAGAGAAAATATTAGGTATTGTAAAAATACTGGATATTATAAAATATATCAGATAACTCTTAATCAAAACTAAAATGTGCATTCAAAAATAGATTTAATAAAGATAAGGTAATGGGYGTTTATAAATGAAACCAGGCTTAAGATAGAGGTTAGCATTTATCCTAAGCAGTGAAATATGAAAGTTTTGATTGAAAAAACTGGTTTTCGTATAGAAGTCTTCTATCAGGTAGTCATAGCTTGAGATACCAGCATTCTGTATGCTTCATGGGCAGGGAAAATGGGAGATCATCCTCAATTCTGTGACTTATTTAAACTTCTGGCTCAGAAAATCCTTTTACCGTTTCCTGTTTCTATTTTACCCTTACCTGTAAGAGTCAGCCTGAGTGGTTGGCAGGAATCTTCAGTGTGTCAGGCATTCAGAGGTCATTTGTTCCTTCATCAGTGACTTATAAGGGCTTAACAGAATTTTCCCCTCTTTTGTTGTGTATTGAGGCACAGAAAATCTTACCGAGTTACTTAAGGCTTTTTGTYCTTGTAGGCCGTCAACCTGTCTGGCCTTAATAACGCTAGCCATTTACCCAAATGCACAATTGCTGTAATTGTTGTCATGATCTGTGTTTTTCATAAACATGCTGCAGTAAAATAATTTTTCTCAAAGTTTTAAATGTGCTAAGCGTGGTAAACATGACACTGTCTCTCATTTAATCTTTCTCAGCCWGCTTAACAAGTGTCTGACACATTACTAACCCCTGTCCGCAGTAAAGGAAGGTAATCAATGCGTGTTGTGTGTACTTATGACCTCTGAAAATCAGGCCACCTAACATACTCAGAATTATGTGGGTTAGAAGGGACCTTGAGAGGTCTCCAGTTAGATCTGCTCCTCAAAGCAGGGGCAGCTGTGAGGTGGGACAGGGTTGCTCAGGCTTTTGTCCCCTGAAAATCCCTGTGGACCCAGGGCAGGCCACTGAGGAACTCCACTTGTAACTGGCCTTCAGGTTGAGTACAATCTATTAACCACCACCCTTTGATCCTGGTGATCTAGCCAGTTTTCATCCATCTAGCAGTCCACCCAACCAGATAGTAACATCCCAGTTGGCTGCAAGGATGCCGGTAGTGCAAATCCACGGCAGTTCTTAGGTTCATATTGCATATAAGCCTTACTTTTTTTTTTAACAAGTATTTCACACAAATAAAGCAGCAGAAGTAAGAAGGAGGGATTTTTTTCCCCCCACCTTCTAAGAATCACACAATGAAGTAAATGTGAAGTTCAAATTCACATTCATTTGTTCAGGAAGAGTCCTCATCCTAAAGTCCCAGTGACTTTCACGTGATCCATGAAAGAATAGTGTGTAGAAGTGAAAAGGGAAAACATCTTGCTGTTCTTCAGTGCAAGTGTTACAAAATGTGGTCAGTTGTGTGTGATGTTAGATCAGGTGTGGCTCCACGTCCTCATCTTTCAACAGCAAAACCTATTTGGGGGTTTTGCCCCTTGCCTTTCCTAACTGCTCTTGCAMTCCTTTCTTCTTCCCTCACAGAATTGCTTTTTATTGTGACTGTTCAAGTGCTGATGGGGCTGTGCTCTACTACATAATTCGTATCAAAGCATATTTTTGCAAGGGTTTGTTTTTTTTTTTTTTGTTACTTGACTCACTTCTCTCACCTGGTTGAAGTGCAGCCCCACAAAAAAGTTGAGTCAGGATAACTGGAGATAATAGTGAACTGGGAGCAGGAATGGTTTCATGAGGGTGCTGGGAGATAAGAAGAGCCCTCTGAGCCACTTTGCTACTGAAGAAGTTGTAATTACAAATAGGAAGAATTTCTTGTGTTTAACTTGTTACCAAAGCACATTTATTAGTCAGTTCCAGCATAAAACACTTTTCCTGTGTTTGTTTCATTTAAAGGGCTGGTGTTTTTCTGCTTCTTTAAAGTCCTGAGTCCCTGTAATTCATTTGTCACCCTCTCTCCTCATAGGTTCTGCTACTGGCACAGTACCATCCACTGTCTTGTCTTACTCTGACTACATCTCACGTCCTGAAGATCATAGCAGCATTGTTCATTTTAATAAGGATGAGATTGAGAAAATCTGTCGTATTATCATTATTGATGACTCTCTCTATGAGGAAGATGAGACCTTCARTATTTCTCTGAGCATGCCAGTGGGTGGCCAAATTGGCACTGAATTCCCAAGCACTAAAGTAATAATCTTGGCTGACGCAGATGATGGTGAGTATGAAGAAGCAATTTTGTTTTGCTGGGACTTTCCTCTTTGGAAGTTTTACTGATTAAATAGTCTGTTCCACTGTGTTTTTGTTTTGTAAACTGCTGAAAACATGGGTCTAGGATTTGCTTACTCAGTAGAAAAACTGGCAGAACAGATATGAACTATGTTTAAGATACAGCGTAAATATCATGCACTTTGGCTTACACTGTTCTGTTATTGCAGAGGGAGTTGAGGATTAGATTTTTATTTTCTTTTCTAGCATAGGAGTAGATGGCTGTTTTATTACTCTGAAGTAGATCTGTGAGGATTAAATTTAAGTAATTTAAATTACTCTTCACTGCAGCAGAGTCTGTGACTACAGTAGTTTACACAGGTATAGGATTAGTTTTGTGACGATATTATAGATGAAAAAATTTGTATACTATCAGATAAAGCTGAAGAGTAGAAATAGTTAATAGAGGCTAATTTGGCATGCACAGTAATTCCCAGTGTGTCAAGATTAGCGCACTTTTAAGGTAGAAATGCAAGTCTTCCTTTTTTATTATAAAGTTGGAGACACAGAATTCAATTCAAGAATTTGTACTATTAGACGGAAGCAGAAGAAAAGCCATGTACTTTATTGTCATACTTCTGTTTCTTCTTTTAGTCCCTGTCTAAATCTTTCTTGCTAATCCAATCTTGTGAATATAATTGTGCTAAATAAGGCAGGAGTTTTGTACTGTGATTAGACAGATCCATGACATACAATAGTGGTCAGGTTTGGTATTTAAGATTCTTTGGAGCTTTTGATTAACTTCATAAATAATGAGAATTTGGGGGCTGATTTCTGTGTCCTGTAATAAAAAAGTAATTTTCACTCTGTTATATGAAGAAAAGTAAGAAGCTAAAGATCTAGGAGAATATTTCTATTAGCTACTGTTTATTTCTACCCTTTTGTATGTCCTGCAGAAGTCAACTAGTCAAAACAGACACAGTCAAATTGATGAGAGGAAAAATATTGTTTTCTCAAATGGAACATGAATGGGCCAAAATAATCACTGGTGTAATTCCTCTGAGGCCAAAGGATTAACATCAGAAGTGAATTTGCCATAAGAATGAAGTTAATAAGAGTTTCACAGTCTTTAGCTTGATGAGATTTGTCGAAAGGCTTCTTTATCCTTTTCAGAGAACAGGAAGGGAACATAATGCAGAATTAAGCCATTGCGGCAAGGAAAGTGTTATTTTCTTTATCAGACTCAATGACCAGATTTTTATTTTCATGGAAAACAAAATTATTTATTATCAGCAGATTAAAACTGCTTTCTATGCAGTTTTTAATACATAGAAAATTATTTTTTATATACAAATAAAGCTAAATTACTATATAGATAATTATTTTATATTAATTGACAGAAAATTATCATGCTTCTACTTTTCAGTACAACTTTGATAGGTTATCGTATATTCACTTTCTTTCTTTCTTACAAAGCTTTCTTTCTAAGAGTACCATCCAGCAAAATACTCAACAACCTGTCATCAGGTAAATTCAGAGTAATTCTGCACTCAGCCTATGTCATATGGAAAGATAGCCAGGGCTTAATCTCAATTTGTTAAAGAGTGTGCTCTGAAATGAGAAGTCTCTTAAGAATACATCACTTTGTAAGACTATTTCCGTTTTGAATAAACAGACAGGAAACAGGCTGCCACTCTATTTTTGTCTGACCTGGAAGTAGACTGCTGGCATTGGATTGATTGATAAGAAACTGGACAACCTTCTTTCTCAAATGTGTAAAATTTGAGTTTCAAAGAGTAAAGTTTCACCAGTTTTGTTTTTCTGCAGAATGATGCCTTGATCCACCAAACGTTTCTAATACTTATACAGTACTGTAAGTGTATATACAGTTGATAAGTATATATACTTACCACTCCTMGAGTGGATAGCCCTACAGTCCATTAAAGTGAAAAAGAAGATTTCATAGCCATATGCCTGGTTGTGTCTGAAAGATGAACACTTTGGGGTTTTTGTTAATACTGGGAAAAATGAGTTGTTTAAACAGATAAAATTTCCCATTGTAAAGCGCAGTATGCTAACAGCTGAAATATGCAGACCAAACTTGGAATGATTGTTAGACTCAGCAAAGGAATAAGGCAATAGTAAGCCTGAAAGTGCCTCTTTCCAACTGGAAAAAAGCTGTTAGACTCAGCAAAGGAATAAGGCAATAGTAAGCCTGAAAGTGCCTCTTTCCAACTGGAAAAAAGCTGAGCACAGCTTTGATATGGGATGTGACTGTATTCGCGCAATCCTTTGGTCAAGTTAGTAATGATGAGGTACACCTCTAACAACAAGGACCGGAGAACCCTACAAGGAGAAAAAGAAAGAAATTGAGAGCAAAGACTTTAAAATATATATTAATAGAATTATTTGCAGCATTAAGGGATAATAGTAATCCTGTGTTAGCCACCCCTCCAAAAAGAAAAGGAAAATGCAAAATTTTATTATTAAGATCTGATAGTGTTCCAAAAGATAAGTGACCATACACAGCATAAATTAATGTTGATTCAGGCCGTGATTAGCTTTAATGTAAATGAACATGGAACATGATACACATTTTTTGCATTTGTGGGCTTTTTTTTATATTACRAATTTTTACAGAGATGTCCATAATATTGGCACCACTTCCAGAATTTTACAGTTTTATGAACTGCTTAACAGTTCAAGTAATAAGTACGTAACTGTGCAGCAAAGTACTAGGCATAGTCCTTCATGTGTAATGGCAAGCTCTGAGGTCTGAACCCCTTTATTTATAAGTACAGATGGTAAAAATATAGCTGGGATTGAGTAAAGGGCAATATAGCAGATGAGCTTGAATAATCACATCGTAAGTGCTTAAATACTTACAGAGGTGTTAGACTACATCAGTGCAGTCAATGGAGTTTTTGTCGATAGCAAGATAAGGCCTTTTGACAGTGTGCAGCTATGACCGCATACAGATATATGCAGTATGAATGTGTTCCTTGCTATAGCAAGCAACACAGGAAATACTCCTCACACTTTTTCTAAATAAAAGTAATTTGGGAATGATCACTTTGCTCTTTTGTTCACCCTTGATGAGATTCTGTGAACACTCCCTGACATGCATATAAAAGCAAATACCTTGTGCTAATTTTATTCACAGCATTCCGCATCTCTCAATGATCAAATACAAAGCAAGCAGGTTATTGCTTGGTATTAGCATTGGTATTGCTTAACATTAGTAAGATTTGAAGTAACAAATATATTTCTTGTCAACTATTTAAAAAAAAAAAAAAAGAAATTTTGGAGAGAAAAGGCTTGAGTTTCTTAGGCCAAAGAAAGCTTTATGTAAATGACACAACTTTAATGTCAATCATTTCGGTGCTGCCGCATGTCAGTGAAAGTTGAAGAATTAGTTATATTAAGTGATCTGAAATGTTTTTACTCACATTAAGCTTTACAGCAAGAAGGAAAGCCACTTAAAGTGTCATCAAGTAAAGCAGTCAGGTATGTTGTCAGAGTTTCTGTTAGTGGAATCACTGCTGTTTAAATATTTATAGAGAGTGGTTCACAAAGTATATAACATATTTCAGAAAAAACATTCTGTCAGTAAAGATAATGTCGCCATAAGGTGAGATAAATACCAGGCATTCAAACATTATTAAATTCTCTTAGTCACTATTCCGATTTTGAAAGTCTGAGACCAGAGCGCAGGCAGGAATGGAAATTATTTTTGTCTTGCTGGCTGTTCTGTTGAGATGTCTCATGAGAGCTTCATAAAACTTGTGAGATCACTGGTATCCACGGTGCTACGTGTGTGTGAGGATGGAGGAGAAAGCAATTTCTTGGTTTTATTGTTTCAGGGTTTGAGGTTTCTTACGTATATTCTGCTTAGGTCTCCCTCTCTGAAGGGCCCTACCTTGCTGCATTTTTAAACAAATGGTTCTGTATAATGGCCTTACACTGGAAAATAAAGCACACATTACAGTGACTTTTTTCTGTGAAATGCATGAAAATTTTCAGTATTAGTTCTGTGCGCAGGCCTATTTTCATCTCTCAGATTACAACTGTAGAAACTTACCCCTATTTAGCATCTGAAGGATTCAGATTTCTTCCGTCTCTACGCAGGTGTGATATGGTTTGTGCGTTATACAGAGGAAGGCATTGATCAAAGCTTGAAGTATGGTTTGAGAGGCATATACCCAGGGATTCCTTAAAGAGAAAACAGACTTTATAAAGAAAAGAGTCCTACAATTTTGTTGTCAATATATAAGGAGAGGCCTGCTACAGACTGCCTCAAGTGAAGATCCATAGCTCCTCACAGAGTCGTGTTACRTGCACATAAAACCCAGAAATAACTCATTATTAGGTCTCAAGAGTCTTCAGAGTAACCAGTTTCATATAGCTTAGTGTATGAAAAAGTTTAATACTTAAATATCTCTAAAACTAATTATTACTCCACATTCTTATAGCATCATAGTAACATTTAAATACAGGAAAGTGTTAGTTCAAGAATTAAAAAGAAAAAGAAACAGCAAGTTAATAGTCAAGAAATAATGTCTATCCTTTGATCTAGGGTCTCTCCAAGCCAGAGAACAATGCAGGTTTTGTAGTAGACCCTTGATCCTAAACCAGTAAGCTCTGAGTTGTGTATCGTTTTGCTGGAATGTGGGCACCTGGGAGCACGCTGTCCGTGTCTAGCTGAAAAAAAGGGTCCGGTTGTTCAGTAAACAGCTTTGAAGAAATAGGTGCAAACAGCTTGTAGTTTTCTAAGCAAGCAGAAATCCACATTAGCTCTTTGCTTGCGTGTTTAGGTGGCATCACAGGTAGAACAGGTTTCAGGACCACGGGCTTTTTTTTTTTTTTTTTTTTTTTTTAAAATTGGCTGGGTTTCCAGGCCAAACTAACACTTAGAGCTATTATTTTATGAAGGAAAATTGTTTTTAAATTAATAGTTTATGGCATTTCATGATTGAAATCACTATTGTTTACTAAAGATTACCAGTTAGCTCAGATGCTGTTCTGCTTTCTTAGTTAAATGTTTAGTAATTAATGTAATGATTCCTTCACTGACCATCCTAAAAGGGAAAGAAGAGCATAAATACATGAATGACCTCCACTTTTAAAACTGCTTTTCTTTTTTCCTTTTTTTTTTTTTTTTTTTTTTTTTTTTTAATTTGGTGTATCAGCTTTTGAAATCCTAAATAAGGTATGTGTCTTTAAAATATATTGCCTAGGCAGAATTTAAAGGGTACTGAGGTTGTCTTTAGGCTCCATAACAAGAATGGATTGTGTTTCAGAGACAAGTGATTAATTCACTGTAATAATTGAGTCACAAGTGTCATCTTCCATGAAGGCTGGACCTGTATGTTTAATAGCCCATTGACTGATGTTTATTATCCCTACTATTTTTGGGAGAGTAGGTGTATCTAGATTGGACATTCAGAAACTCTGCAGACACAGAAAATGCTGTTGAATATTTCACTGGTCACAGTATCCATGGAACAATTTTGTCTTGTTGTACTATATTTATATGGGAAGCATGTTCATCTGAAAGATTAAAAAAAAAAAGAATTATAGAAATACTTATTTTTTTTATCTTACTTTCATCTGCTTGTGTTGGAAATGAACAAAAGTATTTACTTACTTAGTATTTTTCATTGATAATGCAATGAGATTGAGAAACTTTGGATCACTGGAGCAAGCATTTCAAGTTCTCTCAGCAGGAGAATTATAGAAAGCTTAGCACAATTTAAGACGACAAATTACGGTGAGTGTTATAGAAGTGSGAAAGATGACTGTAATAAGAATAATATGACTGATTATTGCATTTCCTTAAGCCATATTTCAAAACAAAAAGCTTGTTATCAAAAGGAGCAGCACTGACATCTGAAGTTATAATGTTACAGTCCATATAGTTGTAGACACAGTATGCCCATTCAAGGGGGGAAAAAGGTTACTCTCCCAATTAAGGAGGCTGGTATTTAAAGGCCAATTCAAGAGTTATCTGCGTGGACTGCAATAAGCTGAACTGCCTGATCTCTTAAAACTTCAAAAGAATTTACAACCTGTACTTGAAAATCCATTAAGCTGTGCCTAAGGGAAATTGATGGATTTATGATATTTGAAAGCAGATTGCTATGTAAATAGAGAAAATTAACCAGTCTAATTTTTAAACTAAATCTAGACTCTTGGACAGTTCTTTCAGAGGGCAAGAAGGAATGGGAAAGAATAGATGATATTATATTACAAATATTTTTAAAAATKTTTAAAAATATAAATAATAATTTTCTTTAATTACAAAGATTCTTGATTACTCTTGCCAGAGTATATACTTTGCAGTGATCATCTTCATGAAATGTGGCCAAAATTGTTACAGTTTTTGTCAAGTTGTATTTTTCCGAATGATTTTTCCACTCTTGGTGGGGGACCCCAATGATTTTTCTGCCCACTCAGTTGAAGTAGGATCCTGGTCCCACTGACATGGATATAACCCGGAGTGTTGCCGTTGCCTTGTGAAGAATTACTCTTCCTGTGCTTCACACAAGTTGGTTAAACAGAACTGTAACAACTTAYAGGGCATCATTAGTCACTTGATAATCCATTAGCTGTGACAAAAAGGCATTTAAGTTTAGATATTTAGACTCCTACTCTTCTCCCCACCATCTGGGGAAGACTTCAATAGTAAAAACTGCATAGCCGGTGGGAAGGGAATGTGATCATCTTCAAACTCCTACCTGTCACGGCAGGGGGAAAAATGCCAAAACTGGCAAACAACTGATCATTAAAACTGCTGATTGGAGGGGTGGGAGGAAGGTGGGGAGAAAAATTTGTGTTGGGGTAGTGCTTTAGGCAAAGCAAAATTTTCTTTGAAAACAGCTTCAAGTATTTAATTGACATAAAATGAGACATTCAGTTTGACTTTCAGTCGTGATACCCTTTCTCTTAAAACACAAAAATACTTCAAGAATTGAAAAAGAATTTTTCAAGAAGAAAGCCAACACCTTCAATCCCCCAAAGGCTGCGATTTTTAGCTAGAAGTAAGTCCTGCAGTCCTGATGAATAGATCTGTCCCTCAAAAAAACACATTTTCAAAGAGCTTTGTGTTTTGTTAAACTATTTAACCCATCATCAAGCATCTGGTTTCACTCTCTAACCTTTCGCTTGAGTTTTGCATGCAAAAGCTTTGCTTTGTCAGACATCCTGCTGGGCTGACTAAGGAAGGAATTGTTTCAGCCTGTTTAAAGGTAATCTATCAAAAGGTTGAAAAGAAATATTAATGCAGTCCTGCTTGGAACACTTTGTACCTTCCTTAATACTGTGTGCTGAAGACCTCATCTGCTTCTGCAGCAAGTCTTTGTGATTATCAAGGTTTGCTCTGATGGTAAAGTAACGTGAAGGTTCACAGTTCAGTGGCTGAAGAAAATTACAGTAAGTATCCAAAGGTGCCTGCAAGCTGGAGTGGCAATGTTTATATAGGTATGGGCCAGATGGTGTTCTGATGTTTTTATATATACGTGGAGGAAGCAGATAGTGCCTCTAGGCAAATACAAAATTCTCTGGCTGTCCCTGTTGAGAAGAGAACTTAGCTAGATATTCTCCCCCATTCGCAAAAGAACATTTATTTAGGTTGGGAAGGTGAGATCCAGAATGTAAAAAATTATTACTAGCATGAGGCACTTTTATTATTGAGTTGCTTCACATTATATGGAAAAGCCTGTGTATTTTTCTGTGCTCTACTTGGCACATTGAGTCATTGGAAACTGTCTCCCCCTTCTGTAAAACTGGCTTTAAGCTCAGTAATAAACTCAGCTCTGGAAAACACCAGGTAGCCAAAAATTAAAAACTCTTTACGGGCCATGGTGTTTTACTCTAAGCTTCCATTTCCCCAGCTATAGGAGACATCAATCACGACTTCTAAAGCTTTTCAGAGTTCTCTGAATTTCCCCAAGAGGTACAATAGAAATGCAGCGTAGTAGATGAGTGCCAGGCTTTTGTGCAATTGCGGCGGTTCTACTAAAGAAGATACTGGCTCTTGTGCTAAAATAATGTTGCTGTGGTATTGGAGAGATTCTCTACATTGTGTTAATACAGATTAGTAGTAATATGCAACACAGGAAAAATGTGTCAGGCTCTATTAATATTGATAGCAAGATAAAGCCTACTATTGTTTAGGTGACAAAAGTAAAGGGGGCCATGTATTGAATTTAGCAGACTCTATCCATTACTTAGTAAAAGCAGCAGGTATAACATGTCTCCAGTGTGTGCTGCTTCATTCTTCTTGATGGGTATTCAGAAAGGCGGCTAAATTGGTGCTAGTTTAAGACAGTCTTATGATGTTTGATCTCTTATGCTAAACAACGGAGTCTGCTTAAACCCAATTTAATATTGACCTTTTCCATGACCTGGATTGTGCAACTTTTTGTGTTCCCTATGAATAACTAAAGTCAGTTTACCACACTGAAGAAAAAAGCAGCTTGTAACCCTTTAATCTGCCACATCCATGCCAAATGTATGCTTTGAAAACAATTTTTAAAAAGTCTAAACTCTTGAAATCCTGCAAACTGCCTTTATCTTTCAGGGAGGGGGGAAGATGTATTTAGGTATATATTTCCTTTAATAGTAAATTTCAAAAAAAATTTCTGCCTTGGTTTGCTTAACAAAAATGTAGTGGAAGAACTATCCCATGTCTATGTCTGTGTTACGCTACATAGTCACAATTTTTGAAATGGCTGTTTTACTTCAGATGGTAAGGTAAACAGCCAGTAAGCTAAAGAGCTGGCTGTGGAAGATGTCTGTCAGCTGCAGATAAGATCAAAAATATATAGATATAACACTTTATTTACTTAATTCAAGGAGTGTTTAGTTTCTTTTTTAAAGGATAAAAAAAACCCCTTACATTAAGTGGTAGGCAGGTGCATAATAATATTTATGTAAGTGGACAGTAGATATTACTGGGATTTGCAGGGGAAATTGGTAATGCTTTTTTATGCTTTTTTTTTTTTCTTTTTTTTTTTTTTTTTTTTTTTTTTTTTTTAGCTGTTAACATATTAAAAGTCAAACTGCAGAGTTTGAGCACTAAAAGTCGGACTGGAGAGTTTAAGCACTAAATATACATGTGTACAAGAGCAGGCCAAAAGAGGCTCTTTCAAAAATATATGCATTACTCTCTGTATTTAGAACCTGCTTTGCACTTCGGTAACACTGAATATCGAGTCGATGAAAGCGCTGGTTACGTGGAGATTCGTGTCTGGAGGACTGGAACAGATCTGTCCAAAGCAGCTTCTGTCACKGTGCGTTCCAGAAAAACAGAACCAGTGTCAGCAGAGGGTGAGTTACTCAAAAATGTCGCTCGTGTTGCTTTAGAGTATGTGAGCATGAAAATGGGATATCTGGCATTCACTCTTATTTCTCTTCAGTGTATATATGGGGTCAAAAAGTTAAGTAAAAGACATCAGACATGGATTTATCAGGTAGAAAACATGATATTTGTGTCCCAGTTGTGTTTGGCAAGGACAGCTCGGTTAAGCTTACTGACTTTCTGATGGAGACTGCAGAATGGATGTGAATAAAATGATCGTTAATTTACTTGCAGCTTAACTGATGGCAGACATTGAGAGAAACAGTTGAGTGAAAGAGAGAGTATTGTCTTTATAGCACTGTGTTTCCCTGGAATAAAACTGAATTTACAGCATAAATTTGCAGTTGCACTGAAATGATGCTATCAGTACATTAGCCAAGGAAGCTTTATTTATCTATGAGAGCTGGTGTATCTGAGATTCTAGGGTCTCTCAGTTACTGTGGAGAGAAATTCTGGAAGGCACCACCAGTGTGACCTCCAAGGATTTTCTCTGTCCAACACTGACCCAAAATACCCAAAATCTGGTAACTGCCTCTGCAAAACCCTATTTTTATTTCTCAGTCCCAACAAAAAGTTGTTTTCCGTATCAGACTTCGAGAATACTTAGGCTGGCCAAAATTTTGTGGTGCTGTTTAAATATGTTGCTTGACTTGCTAGCTGCTGAATTAGTTTTAAGGAGCAGTTATATATAGCTGCTGGGTGTCAAGGAAATTGGTTGCATTAATGAGAATTTCTCTGTTCAGCCCAACAAACTGATGACACACTGGCAAGAGACAGATAAGGCTTCAGAAATGTTCATATTAAGCTGAAAGCAAAGTTGTCTTTTTTAATATGTAAGTGATATGTAATCAGATTTGCTGCCAAAATAACAAAGAATAACAGCAACTAGTAATGCAGCATGTATGATTGAAGGAACAGTTAATTAACTTCTAAAGTACATGTATGGAAATAGAATTTGACTATGGTTCTGAACAACAGAGAAKTGGTTAGCAAAATAGACAATGTATGTGATGAATGTGTGAAGACTCACTATTCAGGTGAAGAAATATGATTGGGTCCTACAGGATTTTCTGTGTTGTGTATAAAGTAGCAAAGTAACRTTGCGTTTCTGATCTTGTATTTATAGGGTTTTTTAAAAAAAATCACTTCTGTTAAAGCCTAGTTATGAGATTAGGAAAAAAATTCTTTTCACTGAATCTTTTCCTAGTTTCAAGTATTTATAGAGTTTTGCACACAAAAAATATTAATATGGTTGTATTTGAAATGCCTATGCATACAATATTTGATTAAGGAAAGAACAAAACCTGTACAAGAATTGTAGTTCTTCATGATGCACAGAGCCGACCAGGGAGGTCAGCTTTTATGCAGGTAAGTGTTCTTTGCCTCTAATCCAGAGGCTGCATAATGATGTGTAAAAGAAAAAGGCACAGTTGCTTTTAGGTATGTAAACTTCAACATACTGTGACAAAGAACGGAAAGAATTGCTGTCATTACAAGCAACAAGTAGAACATTTRAAAGGGGATAGGGAGGAACGCTCTGGTTAAAAAGAATGCAAAATTATGGAAATAGTCATAATCTCAGCAAAACAATGGGATGCAAGCAGAAGGAAGAAGTGAAGTCGTTATACATCTTCCAGTTTAGATTTAATAGTCTCACACACACTCACACAAAAAAGTCATTCTAGGTGTTTTCACCCGCACTCAGTCTGCCAGCTTCTTTTAGGGATGACACAGTGGTAACAGCATGATTTTCAAGCTCAGTGATCTAGCCTAGTGCAAGACACTTTTTCTTAGGGTGCGGCTGGAATTATTCTGGGACAGACATCTGCTCCTTTAAAGGTAAATAGCTAAGTGAAACCTCATGTATGTAGTCCAGAGTTGAGCAAAAGGGTTAAATTGCTGTGGACATCAGGTCTGTTGCGTGTTGTTGAGGCTGTAGCCTGTTTCTCTGCAGTTTAAGGGATCTTAAACAAGTTTTAATTGTGCTGATGGCATAAAGAGTAAATGATGATCCAGATACGTATTTGTGTGTGTGTTGCGCTGTATGTTCATTGTTCCTAAATTTATTTGCACGTGACAAAAATTTAAATTAAATTTTTTCCAGGACAGCAATAGAAACAGCTGCAAACACATTTCACAAATGTACAAGTAAATGTTAACTTACAGTAGTAACTGACCATACAAGTCTTGTTGCTTCCCAAACAGCTGGAGTTGATTATGTGGGCATCAGCCGTAACCTGGATTTTACACCAGGAGTCAACATGCAAGTGTTTCGAGTGATCATCCTTGATGATTTGGGCCAGCCTATTCTGGAAGGTCCGGAGAAGTTTGAACTAGTTCTCTGCATGCCMGCGAATGCAGTGCTTGGAGAGCCTAGCAAAACTACTGTCTTTATCAATGACACCATCACTGACTGTAAGTATAAAGGGGGTGGGGAAGAGTTTTTCCAAGGGTTTTTCCTTTTAGTGTTTTAAGTGCACTTAGAAGGTGGAAGAGCTCTTTTGGCAGTAGCATAAGTTACTATGTGTATAAGTGCTGTAATATATCATTTAGCTCAACTACATTATAAAGATTAACAGCTGTGTGCTACACCTGAAGTTGGAACATAGGGCTATAGTGCAGGTTCTTTACTCTGGCTTGTCTTCCTTCTCATTATGTACTTGAAGATACTGTTTTGGACAAGTTAACATAATAGTGGAACTGTGCCATGAGCTAAAAGTACATTTGTTTATGCCTGGTGCATTAAGGCTATTTGTTTGAATGAGTATTCATTTTGAAGGTAGAGAAGCCATAGGGATTAAACTTTTTTTTCCCCTTAGTAGTTATTTGAACACCAAAAATTGTAGGGAGCTAAGTTTTTCAAATAATTATGCAAATTGCTATTGCATGAAGCTGTAACTGTATTGTCTCTTCTAGGGGAGCATTAAGGGGAAAAAAAAAAGGTAGGTGTAAAACTTTAAAAGTAAACAACACTCAACACAGCGCCATTTACAGGTTCTCCGACACTTGCTAAATAAACRGAGCTGACTCTCAGCAGTCTCAGGTTTCTGCAAATTCACTGCACTTCAAAGACTGAAAGAAGCTATATTGTTTTAGAAAGCTCGTTCTCAAACAGAACTCTGAAGAGCAGTTACAGTTTTACTCTGAAATACTCACTTGTTGAAGTCAGTGCAAAGTATGATACTGACTTCAGTGGAGATGGAATTGTGGTCATCACCCCTTTTTGCCCTTGTGGTATTGTGCACCTACTTCCTCTGTGCATCAAAGGTAAAAGAGACTGCTTTATAGAAAATAATCCCACAGCTCTGAAGCGGCTCAAATGCTGTTTTTAAAAAAATCACCAAGTCTTAGCTATTGTGAGAAGACTGGTGACAGAATTAGTACTGAGTTGGCAATTAGTTGCTGTAGACCAGGAAAGTATTTGAATTCATCTAGATTCAAAATCTGTGTTTAAAAAGCATGTGTAAATCTGAACCTTCTTCAGTTTATTGTAAAAGGTTAGCAAATAAAATGCTAARTTAAAGAAAATTACTTTCTTTTTTTTAATCAAGGAATGTGGTTAATATTTTCTGCCCATGCGCGAGGGTCCTTTTCAATTTGCGTAACATGTTCTGTTGTCAGTACCCAAAGTCCAGTTCAAAGAACCAATGTATGTGGCAAATGAAAAAGATGGACAGCTGGTGGCCCTCATTTATCGAAGCGGTGACATTAACCATAAATCCACAGTGCGTTGCTATACTCGCCAGGGTTCTGCCCAAGTTATGATGGACTACAAGGAGAGGCCAAATACAGATGATTCTGTAGTGGTGTTTCTCCCAGGTATGCTTTTCCCATTGGAATTAGAAAATATTGTGTTACTTTTGTCTGACAAGTAATCTGATGGTAAATAAGAGCTAGACTTCCAGGACGTTCTGGGAGTTGTTATGCCAGTTGAGCTTCTGTGGATGAAGGCAGCGGCACAGGACTATTTAACAAGTAGTTTTGTGACTATGACAGCAGCACTTTCAAAGGTTTTTATGGCCAAAGTTGGACGATAAAAAATTCAGTAATATTGAACATCCTCTGCTACACTTTTGAGCATAGCACTTGTTCATGAGAATAAGCAGGAATAATACTGATGCAGTGCCTTCAGCAGAGGAGAATCAGAGCAGCAGGTTCCTTGCCATACAACGTCCTGCTGAATGCTGCAAGGGATGCTGCTTAGTTCCCATTGTGGCAGAGTCATGGGATTTTTCCTTAACAGAGATTGACTCAAACACAACAAAAAAATGAAGTGTGCCAGTCAGCGCTAGTCTCTGCTTCCGTGTTCTTGAGACTGTCTTTTCTATGGCAAGCCTGAAAAAGTGTGGGGGTTTTGTTTTGTTTTGTTTTTATCGTGGCCTTTTGTACTCCTGTGAAGATGATGTCTTGTTCTTGCTTCATACCTTTCTGCAGGAGAAACTGAGAAGCCCTGTGTGGTAACTCTGGAGGATAATGTAATTTATGAGGAAGAAGAGGAATTCAGATTGGTGCTTGGAACACCAAAAAGTGATGCCACATTTGGTGCTTCCATTGGGGATCAGAAAGAGACCGTGATCAAGATTAAGGATGAAGACGACAGTGAGTTTTATGTTAACTGTTGATTATATATGTAGCTGCAAATGGGAAAATGGGACTAATTCCATTCAGTGTTTGGTTCAACAGTTTTCAAAGTACCCGGTACCAAGTTTTTCAAAAAACTGTCAAGTATTTTATTTTTGTGTTTTGAATTTGCACCCTTTTAATCTATTCTGATTAATGGCTCTGCCTTTTGTGGGATAATGGGGAGAGAAATTCTCTTGTTTATTTCCATTCTGTTTATTGCTCTATATGTGTTGCTTTCATAAGAGTATCATAAATTTGACTATGTTGAGAGTGTCATCGATGCCTTGGGTCAAATTCACAAAAAAAAA
>JAYKAV010003055.1:2474008-2487610 GCA_035582835.1 Phoebastria nigripes
TCGGCTGGGATAGGGTTAAATTTCTTCCTAGTGCTGTGTTTTGGATTTAGTATGAGAAGAATGTTGATAACACACTGATGTTTTTAGTTGTTGCTAAGTAGTCTACTAGTCAAGGACTTTCCAGCTTCCCGTCCTTTGCCAGGTGCACAAGCAGCTGGGAGGGAGCATAGCCAGGACAGCTAACCCAACTGGCCAACGGGGTATTCCATACCATATGATGTCATGCTCCGTATATAAATAGGAGGCATGGTCCAGGAAGTAGCGATTGCTGCTTGGGTATCGGTCAGCAGGTGGTGAGCAATTGCATTGTGCATCACTCATTTTGTATATTCTACCATTATTATTATTATTATTTTATTTTCCCTTCCTTTTCTCTTCTATTAAACTGTCTTTATCTCAGTCCACGAATTTTATCCTTTTTTTTCTGATTGTCTCCCCCATCCCACTGTGGCAGGGGGCGTGAATGAGCGGCTGTGTGGTGTTTGGCTGCCTGCCGGGTTAAACCACAACATGCTGTAAAATGGACTCCTTACAAGTTGTAGAGAGTCATTTAAGAAAATCAGATTTATCCCATACCTTTGACAAGGCATTAGAATAAATAACTTATAAAAGTAACTGCTTTCTTCAAAAGCTAAACATATTTTATCTCTAAATATTTCACTCTAGACTCCACTAAAGCAAACACCGGGGGACCAGGTATACTCCTTTTAATAATAGCTACAAACTTCTACCTGAAATCCAGTTTCCAAAATATTTCACTTTGATCATTCCAGACAGCAATCAATAAACCAAACAAATTAATAGCCAGACAATCACTTTGAATTTTCAGGTTTGTTACGACCTTCTCATTTCCTTTGGATTATCCACTCTCAGATAAGGTATTTGCACTTGGTCTAGTTGACATGAGTAAATTATTTATTTACTTTTTAATGTCCAGGTTTTTATTGTGTTGTTTTTTTTCTCATCTAGAACCAGTGATTAAATTCTCTGAAATAAAACACAGCATTCAGGAGCCTCAGGAACCTGGAGAAATTGCAGTAGTAAGAATCCATGTTCTACGCCTCGGTGATAGCTCCAAAGTATCTGTTGTCAGAGTGCACACTAAGGATGGCTCAGCCACCTCAGGGGAAGACTACAATCCAATGTCAGAAGGTAAGGGCTTCATTGGGTGTGGGGATGGGAAACATTAGTTTGGAAAGTGCCTTCCTGCAAATGAATGCTGGACAGGGAGCTGAAGTACTGTACTTTAGGAGTTCCTGCTTCACTTTGTGTGTTTTGGAATGGGAGATTTGAGTATTGTCTATTTTTGTTTTTCACCAAGATAATTGTGGGACCTGTAAGGGACTGTATTAGCATTGGATTGGAGGTGAGATCCTGTCTGCTCTGGGCTACTTTGAATTTCCTAACCTGGAATGCAAACTCAGGATTTCTTCGTAAGAATGAAAGTTCAGCCTAGCTTGGGTTGTTACCTGCCCAAGTCATGTGTTTGAGCAGAATTTGGTTCTTGAGCTTTTCTTTCAGGTCCCCTGAGGTGGCAGAGGATTAGGATATTGTTATGATAGACAGCTTAAGATGATACAGGAATATGCTCAAATTCCTGGTTCTACTATTTTAAGGCAATTGTCTAGATTTATTCTGCTTTCATCATCCTGCAGTATGGAAGAGAGGTCTGTCCTAAGCACTTACAGTAAGGAGTTGACAGTGGTGGGATGCTTTTCATAGAAAAGCCCAGTCCTGGGAGCTGCCACCCAGGTCCTCCGTCTCCCAGGAAAGAGTCCAAGCCTCAAGGTTACAGACCCATAATCTCTTTCTGTGACCCACTGCATTTGGAACTTGTTTTCCTCATAGTGACATGGTTTTGATGGGGTGTCACCCTCACAGGAACAGTTTATAGCCTGGATTTTGTTTTCCTTATAGTGACATGGTTTTGATGGAGTGTCACCCTCACAGGAACAGTTATAGCCTAGTGGTCATGCAAACTCCCTAGAGGAGTAACTCTTCTACAGTGTCTCCTGGGGAGGTATGACCTTGAATACAACACAAGGTCTCTCATTTCTTGAGTATTTGTGCTATTGACTAAGGGCTAGTGTCAGAAAAATGGGTACCACTTCCTCCTGACTTTTAGCAAGAAATAACAATCCCCACTTGGGTTTCTGGAGGAAGGACCACAGATGCCTATTTCTAATAGACCGTTCTTGTCTTGGGATTTCATGTAGATGAACACATCTCCTAAAAACCTGATGCCAAGTATGTTGACTTTTCAGTTCAAAGTGCAGTGTTTTGGATCCTGCTTAAATATGCACTGCAAATGGAGCCTGAGACAGTATCCGTACTGGTATAATAAGGTACCTGGGACCATTCCTTGGCATGCAGACCCACTCTGTTGAACTTTCTTTGCCATTGAAGCAGGATCTCTGCACGAAAACTGCCTCCCTGGCCCACACTAATTCTCAACTGTGTCCAAGAATTGTTTGGAAGAAAGCTGGTTGGCTTCGTGCAAAATCATGTCAGGATAKTATGTTTTTATGTTATTTTAAGTCWTCCAACAAGTTATAAATATCAACTTGTATTTTTTTTTCCTGTCCAGCGAAAGTGGGTTAGTTTTACTTGGTCATTGTGCTGAAGAACAGATGCTAACAGCTCAGTCTACTAGTACATTTTACTTAGAGCAAAAACATGTAATTGCAACAGAATGCATTACTTGAACACAATTGACAAAGAAAACAACTGTTTGGCTCTTGATTTTGCATTAATTTGTTGGTTTGTTGTTTTTTTTTTTTTTTCTAATCAGATATTGAATTCAGAGAAGGAGAAACTGAGCATTTTGTTGAACTAGAGATTCTATATGATGGCATAAGAGAAATGAGAGAAGCATTTACTGTCCACCTGAAAGCTGATGAGAACATGGTAGCAGAGACGCAGGTAACCACTGCTGACAACAAAAGTTGCCATTTGTAATAATATATTTTTTATTTGCATAAAAACATCTAAAAAATCATGTACTCRCAGCGTGCATGACAGCCTGGTATTCATACACTCCCGTGGTTAGTTTGGTGCATACCTGTCTAAATGCTGGTGTAAATTAGCTGTAAATCCACACGCTTTGAACAAAGTCTAGAAGCATTGAATTACAGATTTTATGTGTGACCCACTATATGCTTCACAGAGAGTTTGGCAGTGGAGAGTGCTCTTGTTCTTTCCAAGTTATTGGTATACATCTTAGGAAAGTACAGTGCACTAACTGGCTTGTAGAAACCTCTTCTGACTTTTCCCATTACATCAACAGATGTAAAAATATACAAAAAGAAAGCAAGAAGCTGTGATTGGCAGTTTTTGTTTGTATTAATGGTGTCTCTGGCTGCTAGAGACCCAGTACAACAGAGAGACTGTGTTGGTCCCTCTCTAAACATGTGCGGAGAGATGTGGCAGCAGCAGCTGCAGCCATGCTGGGTGCTCTGATCAGTGCTTTGCATCACTTCGCGTGCCTGAGTACGGCTCCATGAGGCCTTCTCGCCCGTTCCCGTGGTAGGAGGTCTGTGGGCAGGGAGGAAGGCACGAATGGGGACAGATGGGCATAGATTTGTTTCCCGTTTCTTCCTTTGTTTTGGTGAAGCAGAGGAGAGCACAGCAAGTGTTAGAGCTACTACAGTTCTGAAGAGCACCACCTGCCATTTTGGGCTATATTTAAGATCTAATTTGACTCAAACACTAGCAACTTCATACTTCAATACTATATACAGTAAATTACTACATGCAGAAAAACTATGGCCCTGGGATCCATTACATCATGTATATTACACCTTGATAAATTTGTAGGCCACTATTTTAAAAACAGAGGCTCTAGAGTTAACACACTGTCTTTATGCTTAAGTTGGTAAAAGCCTAAACTGGCTGTCAAGTGAGATCAAATTGATGCGTAGGCTGAAGCTACTACATGGTCTCTGGAATTAGTTTAGGAGAGTTTGGGGGTTTGTTTTTGTATTTTATGTTTGTGGCAAGGTTTTGGGGGGGTAGGTGAGTCGGGAGTGAAGTTGAGCATGGGAAAATGAGGAGGAAAGGTGGTGTTTTAATGTTTGTCTTTGTTTCTTACGACCCAAATCTACTTTAATTGGCAATAAATTAAATTAGTTTTCCCCAAGCTGAGTGTGTTTTGCCTGTTAGAGTAATTGGTAAGCAATCTCCCTGTCTTTAGCTGGACCCACAAGCTTTCTCATCCTATTTCCTCCTCCTGCCATGCTGAAGATGGGATGGGGAGTGAGTGAGCAACTGGGTGGGTCTTTGACTGTTCGCCAAGGCTAACTTTTTTTTTTTTTTTTTTTTTTTTATAAAAAATTTGGAATATTTTTATTTCTCTTTTCTTTGTGTTTGGGGAATTAATTCTTTCTTAATTTTTAGCTAGCTGCTGGTGAACAGGTTTTAAGTGGAAAACCTTAAAAACCACTGAGGAGTGAATCTTCCTTAATACAAGTCACCATTTTATCAAAGAATCCTGGGTAAAACCAGAATGAGCTTGGTGGCAGAAATGAAGTTGCAGGCACTACTTCTCCTTCTCCCTCCATTCCTTATTTTCCGCAGTATACATAACCTTTTCTCTCTCTCAACTCAGATGAGTAAAGCCATTGTGTACATTGAAGAAATGGACAGTGTTGCAGATGTGACCTTTCCAGCTGTGCCCCAGGTTATCTCACTTCTGGTGTATGACAATACTGCTAAGAGCAAAGAGAATCCACACCCTCCAACTGGCTATCCTGTTGTCTGTGTAACGGTAAGGCTTGTTTCTGCATGCTTTTGTCCAACTTACTCATTCCATGCTCTGGACCATGTAAGAAAATTGAAAAAGTATTCAATTCTGGAAAATGACAGCTAAAAGCAGTAGGCTGTTACTGTGTCAGAGGCACTTGCATAAGTCTTTCTGCTGACCTAACTCAGAGAACGAGAGCTTCCAAGAGAGGGTCACTAACACCCCTAACCTGTGACAGCTTTTTCTGCAGTGAGTGTTTCTTGCTGACCTAAATAGGTCTTTGGTACTGGGCTGTGCTGTCAAACTAATAACCAGTTCCAGGGGATGACTGGGACACATGGAATTAGGGCCAGAAAACTAGAGATTTCTAAACCCAAAGCTGAGCGGGTAGGAAGGTGAGGAGGAGATAAGTGCTGCCCAAAAAAGGTCTGTGGCTGGGCCATACAGAGCTTTCCAGAAACGGTTCGCATCCTGGGCTTTGTGAGCAGATCTGTGCCATGAGCAGCTGAGCAGCAGATTTTACTAAAGTTGGCTGAACAGCCTCTGGTATCAGCCATCTGTCCCAGCTGCAGGAGACTGCTCTCCCAGACAGAGCTGGCAGAGGGACACGTACTTGTGTGCCTGCTGCTTCTGTGTGTAGTCAGGTGTTTTAAACTGTTGATCAAGGATGATTTTGGGGGAGGGGGGGGGGAAGCTGAAGCTGAGTTTTGCACTAGCAAAAAGCACACATGCATCTTCACTCCTGCTTGATTCTGTTGTGGGAGCAGCAACAGATGGCTGGGGAGGGTGCCGTCGTAACTTGGCAGCTCTTTGCCAGGGACGTATGAATTCAGGCCATTCATTTTATGTTTCTCACCACAGTTTCTAATTTATTAGAGTGGTTTCACACTGGGATTTTTCAAGCTAGGGAGTCTGAATTTGGGAGAACTGACTTTGATGTTGTCAAATAAGAGTTCAGTTTTTGGAGTTAGCACTAGCATTTTCCAGGTTTGCATGGTTAGAGGTGACACATGAATTGTGACAACAACTCACTACTATCTGGGGTTTGGKTTTTTGTTTGTTTGTTCTCGTTTTTAATTAAAAAAGCCCCATGGCATTCATTCATATACCCTCAATGAAGGGGAAMATAGTGTGCCTGCATAAAGGTCTTATTTTGCTTATATTCAGTTTTAGTAATAAGCACGGTACTGTTAGAATAATGCTTAACAGTTTGCTTGCCTGGAGCAGGTGTAGGTAAGAATAGATAACGCCCTTTATTTTGTGTAAATGCCAACCCATAGGCATGCAATCCCAAGTATTCAGACTACGACAAAACTGGATCCATCTGCACCATGGAAAACATCAATGATACTCTGACCCTGTACCGCTGGCTTGTCAGTGCTCCAAGTGGGAGTGATGGTGTCACCAGCCCGATGAGGGAAGTGGACTCCAACACTTTTTTTACCAGCACCAAATCCATCTCCCTGGACTCTATATACTTCCAGGCAGGCTCCAGGCTTCAGTGTGCAGCTCGAGCTGTGAATGCCAATGGTGCTGCAGGTCTGGAGCTGCTAAGTCCAATTTATACAGTAAACAGAGAGGAAGGTAAGTTGTTAATGATGGGAATTAGGTAGCCTGTCTTTGGAAAAGATAAGGTAGTGTTTGCAGCTGATGGTGGTCTGCTATGGGGTGTTTTGTTTTAGGGCATTAGTGCTCGTATGTTAGCTAATTTTTTTTCATACACATATTGGGACYGTTGCTAGTGAAAGGCAAAAGCATCTTGTAATCGTCTCATCAGCTCTGGTATTTCAAGAGTTTGCGCCCATGATAGGTCATGTGTAAAAGATTGGTGGATGTATGGCGATACTGATTTTTTACACCTAATTTGGCTAGCGAGTAGAGCAGAATTTGACTTCCCCAGTCTTGGGTCCTTTGCTTTTCTCAATATACATATTTCAAATACACCTCTATTTCCATGTGGTTTTTAGTTTAAACAACACAGTTACTGACAATGAGAGCAGATGGCAGGTGTATTGAATCTGATGTTGTCTAAAGACCTGCAGACTAAAGACAGTTAAAATACAGGTGCTGGAAAAGGGTGGGGCCATGAAATCCACGTGGAAATTCAGATATTGCAGCAYTGCATGCATAACTCTGCTGAGAACTTAGGCTATGCCTCAGAAGGTAAGGGGACATCCTAATTCTGGGTTTAGCCCACATCCCTCAGGTTTCTGAACTGTGATCCATATCTAGATGTGYATGTCTAATCTGTTGCTTTTTCTCAGAAATTCAGACAAGGAAAATGCATCTTTTTGCTCAATCAGTTAGTGACTAGAACAGTTACTTGGGATTTACTTTRAAGTCCTGTTCTGCCCCAATTAAAGCAGGACTTTACTGCATCTTGGGATTCAAGGGGCCAAAATGTTGGGTCCTAGGGGGTGACTCTTCTCTGTCTCTTTAGACTAAAATGTTTCATTTAGGCTCTATAATTAAATACTCACTGGGTGAGAGAAGCACTAGCTCACCGACTRTGCAAGTGGGTCACGCTGTGCTTCCTCAGCATTCTGTTTTGTGCAGTTCGGTCCTTCTGCTACATCTCCTCTGCTACATGGAGTCCTTCACCTCCATCTCCTCCAGCTGCAGCGCAAAACCCCTGGGTAGGATTGAACTATGTGGGAAGAACTGCAAAAGTTTTGTGTTACCAGGGTATTAGTGATGGTCCTGTTGTAGTGGCAGTGGCCTGTCGACAAGACAAGACAAGGCTTGTGGGTAGAGGCAGTAGTTTTTTGTTAAGATCACAAGTTGGGGAAGGAAGGGAAGCTTTTGGGCATGTAATCCAGACTGAAATCCATCAAGGTTTTAGGCAGTYGTGTTCATGCTCAGTGGCTGAAAAGTAGCTCCCTTGAGACTTTCCATTGTTAGGAAGTTAGGTGGTAGCCTGTGAAGTTTTCAAGGTTCCCTGAGGCTCTTAAGTGTTAGATTTATAGGTCTAAAGTGGCCATTATGCACCATAGCTCCTCTGTGGATTTACCGCTATGCTCCTGAAGTGCCAGTTCTTTGTGTAATTTAATCTGAGATGATCTTTGCGTCAGTCATACACAGAAAAAGAAAGAACCTGAAATACCTCTCCAGYGTAAGTGGTGGACCCTGCAGAACGGCACAAACTGTGCCCGTATGTATTTTAGTTAGCTGTCGTCTGCAAGATGTTGGCTCCCCTCAGGCAGCCTGTGTTTTGTGGCAAGAGCTCAGGTGTGGTTGTGAACCACCCTGCCTTTCACCTCAGTAAGTGATGGCTGCCAAGGTAAATGCTGATGTAAAGTTGCCATCTCCCCATTTCTAGGGAGGAAGAACAAATCTTTATCAGGAAGAGGTCAGGTTCCTCAGCCACTGCTGGGCATTGAAGGGTTTCCATACTTCTGCCCTTGCCTCTCCGGAAGAGGACTTCTTGGCCCTAGGAATTAGACCAGGCAGCACGGGCAGAGCTGTGAGGAACTCCCTAATTAGCGTGTTGACGTTTCTGCATCTTTCTGACCTAGCTCTATGGACAGACATYTCCAAGCTGCTTAACACAGATAGGACACAGTTTAGCAGGCATCTCACAACCTGTCTTTCCCCTTTGCTCAGGTTTTTGCCAACCTCGCATCCCAGGAACAGTAGGAGCAGAACCTTTCTCCGCTAAAATTCGCTACATGGGTCCAGATGATCCTGACCATCGCAATCTGATCCGACTAACAGTCACAATGCCCCATATGGATGGTAAGCATCAAGTGGTGAGAGTTAATTAACACGCGCTGCTTTGGACTTTTCCTCTCCCACAGGTTTGTCTCCACAGTTGGTTGCTGCATTGTGGCAGAACCACAAATAATCCATGTTTAATGAACAACTTGGCAATTGCAAGGTTAATGTATGGATGAAACGTTGGACATCCTTAGCTCCTATGTTTCCAGACTCCAGCTCTAAAAATATGTTCACAAGCACTGCATGAATACTTAATTTCCATTCAGGATGTTAATGGGTCATGTGACATTTATGTTTTAGGAATGCTGCCAGTTATCTCAACGCGCCCGTTATCCAACTTTGAGCTAACGCTTAGCCCAGATGGCACTCGTGTGGGACACCACAAGTGCTCCAACCTACTGGACTATAATGAGATCCAGACCAAACATGGGTTTATTACAGAGGAAACCAAGAACCCCAAAGTGATTGGAGAAACATCACCTTACCAGTACAGCAGTGCTCTGCGGTCTGCCAAAACCTTGYGTTTCTACCAGAACCTCAACCTTGAGGCTTGCCTTTGGGAGTTCAGCAGTTACTACGATATGTCTGAGCTGCTGACGGACTGCAGTGGCTCCATTGGCACAGATGGGCAGGTATGTGGGACTGAAGCGCCTTCTTCTGAGGCTTTGGAAGCACAAGTCCAACAGAAAGTGTTACTAAGGATTGCATGAGAAAGGATTTAGTCGCTATGCAGGCAGTTTGATCCGTGTTCCCTTAGCACAAATGTTTTTTAGAAGTACAGATTTGTTCCTTTGCGCTGCATTTCTGTGCACAGACATGATTCATCTTCCTGGTAATTAGCACAGCTTACTGCATTGCTGTTGCTCCTAGTCTGGATTTTAGAAACTCTGCTTTTTTGACTCAAAGAGCTTTTCCAGACTGTGAACGTGCTTGTGCTATCACCCAAAGCCTGTGCAGCAGCATATTTGAAGAAGAGGCTACAATTTTATTGCCTTATAGAAGTAAACCATATGTGTAAAGTATGTTATTGACCCTGGAAGTGTGTTCTAAGGCTACATAAAAAAATGCTTTTTTACAAAAAAAACCAAACCACTTTTTTAATTAGAAGCTCTAATTTAGGTTTACAGTGTTTGGGCTTTAGGCAGAGCTGTCAAGTAGGTGAGATTTTATAAATAGAAGCTTGGTTGATAAGGAACACACACACACATAATTTTCCTGAGTAAAACAGGTCATTGTTCCAGGTCTTTGATATGAATTACATCAACATCGATCACAGAGCAGGCATGGTGGCTCCCCTGTGCAGTGTCTGACACCACATYGCGTTTACTTGGAAAATAACCCAACACACAAGTGTCCTACAGCAATTGCACTTCCATTAGAGGAAATTCTGGGGGGCTGTAGAGCCTCTGTGCTGACTTCACCTTGAATCAGCCTTGGCTCAGCAGCTTGATGCTTTCGCATTCCATAGGTGCTCAACTGTTACCTTCTCAATTGGTGTTCAGTGGCCAAAGAAGATTTATTTACGAATTGTCTGCTTGGTCGCCTGTTCTGGTTGCTTGTTAGTTGCTTGGTAGAGAGACCCCTTCTTAACTTAGACCATAGTTTTAAATTGCAGTGTTTCAGGGTGCCATAATCCACAGAGTTCAATCTATTGTGAAGGTAGGTGTTACTTACAGGACTCATTTCTAAATTTGTGTTTGATTTCTGAATGCCTAAGGAATCTGCTTGTTCTCATCTGGAATTTTAATGTAGGCCACCTTCAATTTCTATGGAGTTTGTTTTGAAGCCCTTTTTTTTTTTTTTTTTTTCCCCTTCCAATTTCAAGGTAAAACAAAATCTTACATGGTCCTTATTTTGGAGAGGTACAAACACTGTTATGTTAAACTGGCAAAGATTTGGGGGCACTATCAAGTGAGGTGATTTGCAGGACCTGAAATAATAGTGATGTCAGTAACAGATGTAAAATGTTTCYGTGCAGTTTTTTTTTGCTCAGGTTTAAAGAGTGCAGTTCATGAGAATGCAAGGTTGGCAGTGAAAGTAATTTTTTTTTTTCAGGTTGCACGCAGTAACCTGGTACCTCAATGTTTTTCAGGTCTTAAATCTGGTGCAGTCATATGTAACTCTGCGGGTGCCTCTCTATGTCTCCTATGTCTTCCACTCCCCTGCTGCCGTTGGTGGCTGGCAACATTTTGATTTGCAGTCGGAACTGAGACTCACCTTTGTGTACGACACGGCTATCCTGTGGAAAGATGGGATAGGCAGCCCTCCTGAATCAGAGCTCCAAGGTAAGCTGTTTCAGATGCCGTCATTTCTAAACTCCATCCTATTCAACGTTCTGACGATGGGAGACGTGTGGTCAATAACTCGATGCTTTTTAGCCTTGAGAATCTCAAAAGCAGTAACAGCACGCTGACTCCCTCAGTTAAAACACCCACCCAAAGGACAATTATGTTTGGTTTTTAATGCTGTATGTTACTAAACTAGATGTTTTGAATMTTTCCTGAATTGCATGCTGCTTTTAATCTATAAAAAATGAGATAAATTAGTGCACAGACCAACTCTAAAGCAGACGTTCTTACAGAGAGATAGACGCCAGTGCTGAATTAGTACGCAGTTACAGGGCAACGGAAGCCCTGTGCAGGGGAAGTGCCTGCAAAAGGGACCTTACTGGAGTGAGCAGCCTTGGTGTCTGTGTGACAGAAAGTCCCAGACCCCTTCTTTCTCCTGCCTGCACTCCTTTATATCAGCATATGTGGATAAACTTCAGGTGAGTCTGGTCTTATGTCAACAAAAGGGAGAAGAAAAAAAAAAATCTGCCTTAATGGATTGAACCATTAGCAGGTGCAAATGAGTGCATTTCTTCTGAAGTTRGTGGGTTTGGAGATCTGTCTCAAAACAATCAATGTGTCAGGGTTTAATATCTGTGAAGAGCACCAGGGTTTAGGTAAAGTGGTTCAGATCTCCAGATGCAGAAAATACGTGAAGAGCCTTCCTTTAAAAATGCACTTGGGAAATGTTGGTGGTAAAATCATTGGCTTTTCCTCCCTAGGCTCCCTCTATCCCATGAGTATGCGGATCAATGATGAAGGGCGACTAGTGGTGAATTTCCGAACAGAGATTCGTTTCCGGGGCCAGCTGGTGATGTCCCACCCAGGTGCGTACCCAGCCTGTCCACCTGTGCTAGCCAGAGGATCTGTAGTGCTGTCTACCTGGCAGAGGAGAAAGGTATCACAGTAAAGGGTCTGTCTCAGTGTAGAAGGGGAATAAGTAGCTGAGGCACTTCCTTTTCTGGGGTGTAAGTTAATTTCTTTCCATTCTCTTGCTGCTTTGCTTTTGTGTGCTGATTGTATACCATGCCAGGCATCAGTATTAATTATGGCAAATCTAATTTGCCTTTTTTTCTTTCAGGAACATCTCTGGCATCAATGGTGATGTCTGCTGACCACCCTGGCCTCACGTTTACACTCAGTCTGTTACGAAGTGAGCCGACCTTCCACCAGCCTGTGCAGCAGTGGAGTTTTATCTCGGACTTTGCTGTGAGTTTGCATTCAGACTTGAATTTAGGGAAGCAAAGGGAATGTCGGTTTTTAACATACTTTCCGTGCAGTCGTCAGCACTATAACATCAGTAAGCATCGACTCATTTGGACGCAGTCGTGTATGTTCGTTACATAATGAACAGTCAGAAGTCCCTGGTGTCCCTGGAGCTTGAGTCCAGAGGCCTGAACCCGTGCTCCCGCTAGCGCTAGCCGGCACCATTCATTGAGCAGGCCAGTGCCGGAGCTGTGGCCTCTCTTGAAGAATTTGCCTTAACGTTATCTCCCTTGGCATTGCCGGGAAACTGTGATCCAGGAGTTGCCGCTGCTGTTATGAGAAGGTGGATTTTTCCCCACATGTGGCAAAGCTGCTTCGCTCCTGCTGAGCTGGGGAGTCAGTGGGAACTACCGTGGCCCCAAAGCCTGTGCCTCTAAGAGGGCAGAAGAGGCTTGCGTAAAAGTGTCTTGCTTCTGTGAGAGGGACACAGCCCGGTTACTCAGCTCTTGCTGAGCTGGCGGGAAAGGAGGCATTGGCATTCACTAAAAATCTGGCCAAAATCATCTTCTCTTCAGAGAGATTTAGTATCTTAGATTTGGACATTGACATGTTTGATTCCCACCACCGCCGCAGCAGTGTCAGTCCCTCAAAGGCCTGATAGTAGGTATATTCTGTATTAGTCCTCATTTTACAGAGAAGTAGAGGAGAGACAGCATGTGTCAGTGTCTTGCCTGTGCTGCTGAAGTGCGCTGACGGTGTTGGTGCAGATGCTTCCTGCATGAGGTAAAGCGCCATGATGGTAAACAGCAATGTCCAAGTTTGTGAAAGTGTTTAGGACGCTGCTGGGAATTTAGCTTCGCCTCAGGGGCAATGTGAGCTGAAAAACTGATTGTTCAGAGACTGTGCAGAAACACTCGATTCTGTAATCTTTTTGCAGGTACGAGATTACTCAGGTACTTACACTGTGAAATTCATCCCTTGCACTGCTGCGCCTGGTCAGCAATATGCCCTTCCCCTCATCTGCAACCCACGGGACCCAATTGTGTTTGATATGGACATCAGGTTCCAACAGGTACACCGTTTTACTTAGGACTTACACATTTTTCTGTGAAGCCTCGTGGGCAAAACCAGCCAAAAGCAAATTTAGGCTGAAAGGCAGGTGTTCTGTAACTGCTGAAAGAGATGTTCTGGCATAGGCTATCCAGTACCAGTTGTCAAGGGAAAATCATGGAGTATTTCAGATGGCTTCAGAAGGAGTTTTACAGTGCTTGTAGATTGCTCTAGATCTCATCTTCTCCGGTGAGATAAAATCAAACTAAATTAATTTTTTTCCAGTAATTAAAATCTTATTTTTCCATTGATTTACCTCATAGTCCAGCCTATTCCCAAGTACTTTGCTGCTTTTTTTCAGGAAGGTGGGGGCTGAAGGGAGAAGGAATTTTAGTTCTAAGCGAGATTATTTTCAAAAATAACTTGTAGTCCTGAGGTTGATTTTTAAAATTGAGATTCAATGTAATAGAATTGTATCAAGAGGGTCTTTTTCTCAAGCAGTGGGAAACACTTCATTCAGAGTTAGCGTGGCTTTGTGACAATTTTCCTGTATATGTTAAA
>JAYKAV010003055.1:2487870-2518879 GCA_035582835.1 Phoebastria nigripes
AAAAAAAGTACTGGATACCTCAGAGGCCTTGTCAGTGTCAGTCAGAGCCGTTCAGCCCTTTTGACCATTAGAGCTGCTCTTTAGCCTTCTGCTTCATTATCCAGTTGCATGGCGTGTGTGGCAAGTGTGGAGACAACCGTATTACGTGCAAATTAACTGAAAGTCTCAGTCTTGTTTGCTCAAACAATTGGTGTTGAATTTAAAGATACTGCTTCAGCAATAGTCTTCCTGCTGCTACCTTGTAACGCGGGACATGAATGCTACACAGGAAGAGGAAAATGATTTGATGAGGAAGGAAATAACTGGAGTTGTGGTGGCATTTGCATATTAAGTTAATTTTGCACTTCCGTGTATATAATCGCACCCTTATGACTGTTACCACTAGATGCTGGGTTTATTGTGGTCAACAAGGTTAAACAGCGGTGTGAGACAGTTTAGTTCTTTACCTTATTTCTGTGTTGGAGAGCCATTTGCCTTCTGTTCCCCTCTACATCCTCCTGCCATTACACGTGTTGGTGAGTCTCACGGCGCTCCGGAGTGCCGCGGTCACAGGGCAGGCACAGACCCGTGGCCCGGTGCCAGCTTCCTCCATCCAAATGTGCTGGGCTCTGTTGGGCTCCTGCAGCCACGAGGTGTTTGTGGTGGAGAAGGCAGAAAGGTGGTGACTGGGAGCGACCTACCATTGCACCAGTGGAATTAACCTACTTGCAGGGCAACTCCTATGTTAGAATCATAGAACAGTTTGGGTTGGAAGGGACCTTTAAAGGTCATCTAGTCCAACCCCCCTGCCGTGGGCAGGGACATCTTCAACTCGATCAGGTTGCTCAGAGCCCCGTCCAACCTGACCTTGAATGTTTCCAGGGACGGGGCATCTACCACCTTTCTGGTGATGTGTTGTCTCCAGGCACGGGCCATTGGCCAGGTTACTTTTCTGGGCAAATTGCAGGCAGCTTCTAGGTCGCAAGTGGAATGTGCACAGTGCAGCTGGGGGTGAGTAGGGGCAGACGAGGTTTCCCATGCTGTGCTCGTTGGTTGAATCCGTGGAATGTTGTTCAGAGTAGGGGAAATGAGCTGGTGTTGAGCTAGGTTCTGGTCCTCATCTAGTTTTATTGGCCTCTTGCCCACAGCCCTGTTCTCCCAGTAACTTTTCAAGTGTCGCTGAAAGTGTCATTGCTGTCCTGTATCTGAGGAAACAGCTATCTTTTGCCGTTTTACTCAGCAACATTGAAATAAAGCACTACAGTTGTGTATTTTAATAGGTCATGATGAGAAGCACAACAGGAGGTTTTTGTATGTATGTATGTATGTAGGAGGGATTCTTATAGATGCTGTGTACTGCTGAAAGGTTCGATCAGCACATCGCTACTATGGCAGTGGTGTACAATGGTCATTGTGAAGCTACAACCAAGGCATTGTTTTGATCATTTAATTTCACTTTTCCCCACAGGTCAGTGACCCAGTGGCAGCAGAGTTCAGTCTAAATACTCAAATGTTTCTGCTGTCCAAAAAGGAGCTTTGGATATCTGATGGATCAATGGGATTTGGAGAAGGAGCTGATGTAGCCTTTACCAAAGGTAAAAAGTCAATTGTACATTCAGCATATTATGAAAGCTAAAACAGAACCACTTTTAACAAGAGGTGAATATGTATTTTACTGGTTTTGTAACCCCTACATGGTCCATGTATTTCTACTGCAGAAAAGTAAAATACAGAAGCACTAAAATATGATGTAATTTAGTGTAATTGCAACAGGCTTTGGTTCTGTTTATGGGCTCTGAGAGGAAAAGCATTCCAAAGGGAGGTGCAGAATTTAGGTGCATGTATCTGCAACTGCAGTTCTGAAAACTCTTGCTCAGTTGCTGCACAATCACATGTTCCCCTTGCTCTGGTTGTTTTGCTTTGAAGTTGCCCACACTATAACTTTTTGCCTCATTTTGAGGGGGCTAAGTAATTTCAGTGCTTGGGTTATTCTAGTCAGAAATGCAGGAATTGAATACTTGTACACCTGAGGCCCCTTGACTTGGTCATGCAGCTGTTCTCAATTGCAGACTAGATGCACAATAACTGCAGCTGGCTTCAGCCAAGCTCCTCAGACTCATTCTTGATTCCCCCCCCCCCTGCTACTTCTGGCCCAGGGCAGGTGCTCTCACACACTGTACTCACTCACTGACTGGAGCTGTTATCAGATTCCAGGGAAACTCCTGGTAATGGCAGTATTGGACCAGAAATAATTTTGGTTTTAATTGGTCCCTTATTTGAGTTATCAGTCTGAAACCCAAATGTCCTGTTAAGAAGATTATTTTGCTTGATATAATGCTGTCAGGTTGGATAGTTTCTTATACGTGAATATGGGTTGCCCTCTAGTGAAGAGAAAGGAAAAGCTTGCTTAAAAAAGAGCTGCACTGTTAAGAACTACACATCAGTATGAATTGTAACGGAAAATAAGACTAAAGCCTGGGATAAATGAGTAGTAACAGCCATGGAACATACTGTCTTCAYGTGCAAAGGGAAATACTCTTAAAGCTAGGTAATTCCTGTCCTGAGAATTTTTGACAACAATGGGTTCATAATAACTTGATTTAATAATTTTAAATTGACTGGTATGATGTAAAATGTATTCATCTGCTTTACTAGGATCTGAAATCTATGGCCGAGTGATGGTGGATCCAGTTCAGAATCTCGGCGACTCCTTCAGCTGCAACATCGAGAAGGTGTTCCTTTGCACTGGTGCCGACGGGTACGTGCCCAAGTACAGCCCAGACAATCAGGAATACGGATGCCTGGCTGACTCACCCTCCCTCTTGTACAGATTCAAGATCCTGGTACGTAAACAGAGAGTTATGGTAGCGTGCGTTTTTAGATTCCTGATTTCCGTGTCAATCTGAAAATACTAAACTTACTTCCTTTAGGATAAAGCTCAACCTGAGACACAAGCAAGAGCTTTTGGAAACCTGGAGTTTCATGCTACGTTAGCAGCTGATCGTGCAGATGCTTTTCCTCTAGTAAAACAGCCTGGTTCTGATGGTTTCAGCCTGTCGTCTGCGCCACTCTTCCAGGTAAATTGTCTGAGAAGTGTATCGCAGAAATTCTTTCATGCTAAAGGACGACTGAGGTGGAGAACAGAGCATGCAGGTAATCATGGGCACCATGTTAGTCAGCGACAGACTTCAGCAACACATTTACTTTGTTGCCTCTCCCTAACAGTGTAGAGACAATGACAGCACTGCTTTCTAACACTGAGCTACCCTTCTGCGGCCTTGCTGTTGTTGCAGACATGTACACCTGTGACCGGGAGCAGAAGTCAGTGGTTTAGCTTACTATGGGGGCCTTTTTACATAAGAGAAAACTAAGAAATTAGACTTTATTGTCTTGCAACTGGAAGAAAAAAAAAGGTAATTGGTTTGAAATAAAAATTTTGTTATGAAATTAATAAATTATTAATTTATTAGTATTTATTATTTCATAATTTTATTATGAAATAAAAGAAGAGAACTATGCATCCTGCTTTAAGTCAGATTAATTCAAATTCCCAAAGTCTTTTTTTGGTCTCCTGAAGTGGGGTTCTTCTTGCCTAAATTAAGACTAGTGTTTTGTTAGGTAAATGCAGTAGCCTTTCTGCATTAACACGAGAAAGAAATAGGCTCTCCTAGGCTCTTGGCTTCTCCTAGAATAGTTTATCTGACCTGCTTGAGCAGTCTGCATTAATCCTATCTCCAAGTGCCTATTTCTGCCGTTGACTTTAATTAGACATATTTGGCAGCAAACTGGGGACATCTGTCTGGATGAATCTGATGCTTGGTGTTTTCCAGTTTATAGTAAATGTGCAGGGGGGTGGTTGTTCTGGTTTGTTGGGTTTTTATGTGTTTTGGTTTTTTTTTTTAAGGTGGCAGCTGGCCGAGAGTGGTACATTCACACTATTTACACGGTTCGATCGAAAGAAAATGCACACAGGCACAATGGCAAAAGAAGTCTTGACTACCACCACGTGTTGTCCTCTGCTAAAGGAAGAGTTAGCACCACAGCCTTTAAACGCAGCAGAAGAGCCAACCCAGATGCCCCAGTCTTCACGCAAGACATTGGAGCAGATAAAAACAGGGGCACGAATATTCAGCATATTGCACTTGACCGTTCTGACAAAGCTGTCGTCATCCGGAAAGACGTGGTCCCAGCTGGCGTGCCGCATCACAGGCCAGTTCTGGAAATCACAAGCAGGGACTCTGGCAACAGTATTGTGCCCGTTACTGGAGGCTTGACAGGACTGCTGTTTCTGGTCTGCACTGTGGTCATAATTCTCTTTTTGTTGAAGCAGAGGAAACAACCCTCTGCTGGGAAAAGCAAAGCGCCCATCAGCCACCCCAGCAGCAGCGACACTATGACCACCCGACACGGCAGCAGCGACAGTTCAGAAGTCTAGCCAGTTTCTTGGGCGCTTGTCTTTTAACATGCGATTTCACCAAAAAGCAGACTCTCAAATCTAGCTCTTGGCTGACTCCTTTGCACAGACAAGTGGCTCCTCTGGTTCTCATGCTGGTTCAATTACTTGTAATGGGCCGCTATTTCTGACAGGGTTGGTGTACTAGGTTCATGTGCGAGGGACTCATTTATAGAATTCAAACTAGTGCTCCATGAATGGGAGTTGATGCTTTTTTCTTTTTTTTTTAGACCTGGTTTTTCTTTAATGTTTTGAATATATGCAGCTGTAAACCTGCCTTATATCCACCATGAAAGGTTGGTGCTTAGAAGGATGCTGGCTTTGATTACATGTACAGTATCTAGCTTTCATATAACTGGTTTTGGTTTTTTGGGGCTTTTTGTTGTTTGGGTTTTTTTTTTTTGAAATAATTATTGCTGGGGAAGGAAGAAGGTAGTAGTATTAGAATGGAAGCTAAGTAAGTAGTAGATGATAGTGGTCTTTTAAATGAGTGATACCAACAGTTTTGTCTCAAATTTAATGAGGACCTCAGACACATGGACAGCGGTGGGAGACTCACAGGGGTGAGGTTGTAATTGCAATTATCTGTAAGGAGAGCATTACGTGTCATCGATGAGAATTAGAACTATATTGTAAAGCCATGCTAGAAAAATAGTATGTTAATGCTCAGGTGCTGGCATGAAGTGCTTTCAAACATCCTTAAATAGATTCTAGTACTTCAGAACAATACTAATGACCGCTTTCCCATATTGTACAATAATTGCCTATCTTCCTCTGCTTGATACAGGCATTATTACATCAAAATACATCAAAAGCTTATTTTGCCAGATGGCACTGGGGGAACACACTTGTATCATCTAGAGTAAACACTTTGCTTTGTTTTTTACTTCTACTTGAAAGAAAATGGATTTTCTATAACTAGTACAATGCCATTTGGGAGAGCAAGGTTTAGTTCCTTTTGCTTTCTGCATACTGGCACTTGAGACCTGTTAGCACAAATGAAGTGCTGCTCAGCTATTTAATGAATCTTTCCCTTCTGCTTCCTTTGAAGGTTTTTATTTAGGCTAGTTGTAACAAGCAATCGCGGCTTGTTGTGGTTTGGGTTTTTGATGGTGTTTGGGGKTTTTTTGTGAAAAGGGATGTTTTGCGAAGGGTTGCTTTTAAAGGAAGGCTTCAGCATTGCAGCATTTTAGTTTAGGGTACGCTAAGTGTAAGCAGTTAGACTGGTGTCTTCTAGGGCTGCCATGACAATTTAACTTGTAAAGTGTTGTAGGTTGGCTCTTAACTGCTGTACATACCAAGTTCTTTCGACTTTTTAAGAGCAAAGTATGGTTACTCAACCTGTTTTCAGCCGATGCCTGCAAATCAGTCACCTGCAAATAGAAACTCATTGAACATACTAGTAAGAACTGCACTGCTGTACATGAAATCTACATGTGTGAATTCTCAGCTTTTTCTTAAGTCTCATTTTGCTTAAGTGCTTAAGCTCCAAAAAGCTGATTTTTCTAGGGATGCATTTCTCCCTGTTTATACAACACTGATGCCTTTTGATAYATGTTCTTAAAAGGGCCAAAACTGAGCAAAGATTACTCAATGCAGACTGAGCATTTGTTCTGTTTTGGGTTTTTTTTTTCCTAGTAAACTCCAAAATTATGTTAYATTAGATGATGGCATTGGGAAACACACGATTTCATCTCAGTCATTATATGCCAGATACATAAAAAAGAAAGGAGAGCACAGGAACCACTCGTGCATGGTACAGTTTGACTACCTCAGTGAACAGTGTGGATTGCCAGACAACGACAATCTTGCACACCTAGAGTCAGCACCGGTTCTTTTCACGGTAACAAAGACTGTCTCTGCACTTACCACCGCTGTTTGAGAGAAGCGGGTTGTTTTACGTATTGTTACGTTTTCTGTTCTGACTTGTTGCTGTTTGCCAATAAAAACAATTCTACCATTCTTAGGCCATTCTAATTAAGTACTAAACCTCAGCATGACTGACTGACTGACCTTTCTTCTGGCACAGATTTTAAGCATAAAAATGTTACCATTTTGTTCCAATCTGTATGTATGTTGATCATTAGTTCCTGAGGTAAATACCTGGCCTTTCCACTAATGTCAAAGAACAGAGTATATTTGTGCAGTAAAATTAAGTTCAATAAAGGTAAGGTCAGAGCCACAGAATTTACACAAATGGGGTTTGACTGGTGGTGGCTGGTAACAAGAAACACAACTAAATAGTCACAACACCCTAAGAGGAAAAAAAATTGGGGGTAATTGGGGGTAAAAAAAAAAAAWAAATAGGTATTCAAGTGGAAACATTAATGAAGAAAGTCACGTGAAGCCTTATTAATAAATGAAGCCTATTTATTACTTCAAGTGTTAATGGTAAAAAAAATTCAGCACAGCTGTTGCATTTAAAAAAGTGAAGCTACATTAAGTACTAATGTTTCTAGTTCAGTAAACAGATGAACCCGATGTCCTTTAATGACATAATAGTTGAGCATTATACAGTACATCTTATGAAGACCCGTAAATTAAAGAACTACTTTTTAAATTTAGTGATTACAAAAATTCTGCATTCACAGCTTTAGCTTCTTTTTTCTTCCACGACCATCAGGAGTACCATCCATTTTGCGCTTCTGTGCCTGTAAGGTAAGTTTTTTAATCAGTTATTGTGATACAAAAAGATAGTAAGCAAGCAATGCGTTTCAAGTCAAAGCAGACGGAAATGATTTACACCCTGGCAGCTTTAAAATGTGATAAATTGCAAATGTTGTAATATGGCAAATATGCACATCCTCCTCAGGATAGCCATAGATTTGTATTCTTCCACTTCTGGAAGAGTACGATTTCATAGAGGTAAAAAGTGTAGAGAAGCAAATAAGGATGTTACAAAGCTTCCTATTTATGAAATGGTATTTCTAAATAGCTGTTTAAATACTCTGTGAACAGTTCTAGGAAACTTACTAATCCACCACTCTTAACTTTACTAATTTCTGCACATCTGCAAAGTTGTGCTTCTAAGTTTTTGATACAACAGCTCTAGGCAACAACAACTTGAACAACAAATCTAGGCAAGAAAATGGGTAAAGCTGGCATTTCCTTTACAAAACAGGCCTGTGTATTTAGCGATACTTTGAATTTAGTCAGCAAAGAGAGGAGTCAAGCATATGTGCTGTTTTCTCAAATCTAGCTCTAGAAGCCCAATCCATCACCAACCCCCCACCACACAAGGGAAGTGATGGCAGACAGCAGAGTCTACACAGGAACACCTGTAAACAGATCTGTAGCATTCTCAAAGTGGAATGAATGGTCTGCATGGCCTATGTATCCCTCAAGTGGTAAACATATAATTTCTTTAGGGATAAAAATTAATCAAAAGGCCAAATAAATCTCTGGTTTCTTTTACCAGGGTAAACCCTATACCGCGTACCAACTCAGTGATCCAAACCRTAACAATTTATCTGCTCCAAAGCATGTGAGCTACAATTTAGAACCTAAACTTATTTTCCTTTATTTGACACCCACAACTGTACTAGCTGAATGACAGCGTGAACTTTAAGCAGCTCTTAATGTTGCCCTGTAAGATTTTTTGTTGTTGTTTCTAAATAACTTTAGGTATCACTTGTCCTAGGCAATTAGGAAAGCACCCTGYCTTCAAATGACCTTTTCCACAGAAATGCCTTTTTAAATCTTACCGAAGATGGTTTTGGTCCACGTTTCTTCTTTTCTGCCTTTTCCTTTTCTTCCAGTTCCATGTTTTCTCTTTCAATCAGGGTGATTAAAGTATTACATCTCCTTTGCAGCTCCTAAATTGCACAACATATTCACTCACTACATTTAGGCAGCCACTTAATGTAAAAATCATATTAGAATATTAGAAATGCCTGTAAGTAGGCAAGTTTTTTGCTATATCTTGGCAGCGCAAAAAAGGAATTAAATATTTTTTGATCGTTACTGGCTGGCTTCACAGGAATGGATTTGATCGCAGGTGTTTGCTTTTTAAAACGTGTTTGTATTTAACTCAAATTCACATCAATTTTGAAAAACAGGACCTTGGAATTTTGAATTTCTCCTCCCATAAGACTTTTTAGTTTACTGTGTTTGCCATCCACTACAGTTGTGAGAAAGTCTATAAAAATTTAGTGTATTGTACACATGCACATACCTCGGTATTTCAGAAGCTATTTAATTAGCCTGGTGTACRAACAAAAAGCGAAACAGCTTAATACATACCATTGCAGTTCTGGACTTGAGAAACCAGTCAAATCTGAATTGCGGGGAGTTTCGGATACACTGTCTTAATTCATCATAGACATTTTCTTTGTCAAATCCTAGCTTGTGAAGCATACAGATTAGAAAGCGATCCTCCTCTTCAGTGTAATTCTTTCCTTTATTAGTGCCATATGATATCCTTAGCTGGTGGAAAGGGGCTTTATATCTGCCAATCTAAACAAAACAAGTAAGATCATATAAAAGTAAGAAATAGTTCAGAATTAGCATGGAACTGTTTTATATGAAAGCAATGCATCACATGAAGACAGGCAGATGAACAACACCAAGTTAGAAAACGAGATCTTTTATACTCTCTGGTGCTAAGTCACCACATGTAAGGAACTGTGGGTTCTAGACAGTGCATTTACCAACACCATCTAAACTGGTAAATTCTGGTTTAGACAACAGACAGCTTTGTCTGTGATCTTTTGATTAACGGCACACTTCAGACCTGTCACTACATCTGAAAAAAGTCAAGATCTGCCAGGCTTCAAATGGCAATGATCCTTTTTAACATGCAAATCCTCAGGAATGGTCAAAATCAGAGTAAGAGTATAAAGGTACATGAGACTAGCACACGGTTCAGCTGCGTTCTGGTTAATTGAGTCAGACACCGTTCTTCCCCTGGCTTCTCTAGAAGAGATGAAAAACTAGTCAAACCTGAAGTGGGGGGAAAATTCTGATCCACTGTCTTAATTTACTACAAATCTGTTCATTACCAAACCCTGGTGGTGAAACACAGATCAGAATGAAAGTCGCCTCGGCTTGGTAAGTCTTCCCTTTTTAAGTAAGTGCTCTAAATGTATACATAGCATTTTCAGTTAAATGGGTCCAAAAGAAATTCTGCTTCTTCAAAAAGCATGTAGGTGTTGGAAGTTTGTTATATGGCACTACGAACTGTTTGTCCTATGATAAAGATGATTGTTACAAACAACGGGTTAGGCCATACCTAAAGTTATCATCATAGCTATCAGCACTTCTATAGAATGGAAAAGCTACAGGAAGCAACTGCTGAGGAATATGCAAGAGGCAAATACCATGCCCAACATGTTGTCTTCATACATTAGTAACATTGGCTAGACACAGAGTCCTGCATCTCACCTCACTGGCACAGGGAAATAAAGGAAGCAAGAAACACAGCGAAGATACCTTTGTATCAAGTGCTTTTTTAATGCTGATTCGTCTCTGAATTCTGGCTTCTCCTCTTTCTATCTGCGCCATGATCTTCTCTATGTCTTGGAGTTCATTGCATCTTTCCCAGAACACAGCTAAGAAAAGAACAATTGGTTAGTTTCTTATCATGCATCTTAAAAGTTAGGGTTTTTTTTTTTAACCTTAGAACAAGATGTTAGATGTTATTTTCTTTTACTAGAACTTACTGCTGTATAAAAGTAGGCATGCCTTTACCCGATAAGGAACCTTCACTTCCTGATATCATGTGCTGCAGTATTACAAATGCTATTTTGAAGGGGATAAATATAGGAGTCCTCAGTTTAAATGAGGTGCGATACAGGCCAGAAAGGTTTTTGTTAGCCAATCTCCTTCTCAAAGAAAAAGCTGCATAAAATGGAAATAACAGCAATACAGTTTTACAGAGGGAAGTGGGAGGGCAACTGAGTGGCCAAAGACAAGAGCAAGTGTCTAAAAGACAATTAYGTGTTTAAATAAAAGGTTTTTTTAAAGAATTTTTCACACCTGTAAGCTGCTCTATACCTTTAGAAATTTAGCCCCAGGACCTCGCAGCTGCACTGAGACATCAGAGGTAAGTAGCCAAGTGGACTTAGGTTATAAAAAGCAATGGCCATTATATATTCAGTCACAAATGTTTACTGTATCCCACTCTCCACGAGAATGAGGTAATAAAGGTGTAAAGATTCAAGAAAACTACTGGTTAGTGAATACAAGGAAAAGTGAAATCTCTCCAGCTCAGCCTTGTTTCTCAGCATTTCATTTTGCAAAAATTAACAAGAATTGAAGATGGCACTATGCAGTTGGAGGAGATTTAGGATATATTAAGGTGGGTCAGTAACAGCCGATGTGCATGTTTTAGTACAGCGTTAATTATGCAGGGGCTAAACGTGGTAAAAATCTAGATCAACAGATCCCAAATCAATCGGTACAATTCTACCCTGAAAGTCTTTGAGAGAGCGCCCTGTAAGAAATTCTCAGAAGAAAGATGTTACCATGTTCATAGAGGCAGTTCAAACTAGGAAAGCAGCATTGGATATGCACTCACGGCGTTGACTACTTAAAAAGTAAGTTACCTGAATACTCAATGACTTCCTCTGGGGTTTTTCCTTCTACTTCTCGTGCTATATTTTCAATGTCATCTCGGCCCCACTTCTCATTAGCTTTGATGAACTGGTTAAAATCCCTCTTATTCCAGTTCGTGAATCCCTGTAGAGCAATCAAAAGGAAACATTGCACATAAGTTCAGTATTGGTCTCTCTCCAAATTCGTTTCAATAGATGTCTTTAAAGGGCCTGTAACACCTCCATCATTCCAACAGTATTAAACATCTGCTTTCTCTGCTGTTTAATGTTAGTAGAAAACCTGTTTTTATACTGCAGTCGCTGTAGTCTCGCCAGCTAAATACTGCATAATGATGAGCACTGGTTCTCTAACTACCTACTAGTTTCGGCTAAGAGTCTTCAGCTCATAAATTAATCCCTCCTACCAATATTCTCTGAAAGAGAACGTGGGATCGCTTTTTAAGAAGAAAAATCCCTCCAGTGAAGCAGTAGTCTCTATAATGGTTTTGTTTTGTCAAAAAGGCCCACCAAGTGCCTCACAGATGCCATCAGCCATTATCCATTATTTAAATGTACATGCTGCCTAATTATATACCTATTCAGCTTATATCCTCTTTAAGAGAGGGACACTAGCCACTACCAGTCATAGTTTAAGAAAACTGACCATTCGCCCTGCTGGATTCAATTCCACATGGGAGTGATGCTTTGGCAGAAGATACGCTTTAAATAAGGTGGAAAGTAGCACATTCACCTCTGCAGCTAGTCTGCAGGGTCCCACAGCTGAGAAAAGATGTCACAGTCTACAGTGAAGGCAAACTTGGGAAGCCAGACTCTGATGCTGGGCTAGTTCTTACTCTTCAGGCTTAAAATAGACAGAACATGGATCAGATTCAGTAGAATCTGAATACAGTAATTTGGGTGCACGTTCTTCAAAGGTATCCAGGCCCACAACAAACCTAATGCTAAACCTCTTCTCAGTACAAAACAAAATCTGCAGCTCTGTTAACTATGACACCTGTGAATCAATAACCAAGAAACATTCCTGTACCACTGTAAAACACAAAGCAAGCTTCAGCTGCTTTCAGTCTCACTAAAGACCCAACTGTACCTGGGTTAGAAGCTTCTCTTTTTCTTCTAGTTCTTCATCATTAAGAGGTTCAGCCTCATCAATCTTAAGCTGCTCTTCCTTTTGTGCTTGGGCTGCATTTGGCAGATCAGGATTACGAGGTACCTGAAAGGTTTTGCATTAAAATTTTTCATAGATAATTGCTAATTGTCACTTTTCTGTTACTATAACCTAATCATTTGTTCAGCTCAACATGATTTTCTTTCATTTAAATTAGTGTGAAAGGCAGGACAAGTATGTATTCTCCTAATGTTGCAGTGTGTGAATTCTTCAATTACCTTGTACCCAATTGTTTTTCTGTAGTAGAGAATCTCTTTTTCCAATAGTTCAAACAGGCGTGGAGGAAAGAACTGAAAGTCCTGTACATTTGGCTGTTTTGGAGGCCGTGGTGCCTGAAATACATACAAAGTTTGTCTTTGACTCCCTTTCACATCAAGAATCTGTTTGCTTGTAATAACTGATTTCAGTTTATGAGCAAAAAAAATAAAATTTTATAAAAAAGCACAGTCTTTACCAAAAAAAAAAAAAAAAAAAAAAAAAAAAAAAAAAAAAAGCAGCCCACACCATGCAAAAGACAGCTACAACCATGAAGAATTCTAAAAGAAAAAGACCCATGAGAAAAAGGGAGAGGGTCTTTCGGGAGGAGGTGGCAGCTGGGCAAAGAGTCACACATGCATCCCCTTGAACAAAGTTCAGGTGTTCTGCGCAGCAATAAGGAAATCTTCCACAGGTAAGGAAAATCCACAGCTGCTTAAATAAAAATAAAATAAGAAATACCTTGGTCTTACCCTCCTAACATCTTACAAGTTGCATCCTGCTCTTACTTTTTTCTCACAGAAGTTTGTCTCGAGTCCCTTGGATTTTTTTCTAAATGTAAATTGCCTTGCCTCCCCAATTTATGGAAGTGACTAGAGCAGTTCTGATGAATAAAGACCAATTTCTTGCTTTCAGCTTTAACCATTTATCATGCATATTTGAAAAAATTTGGTTTTTTAAGTTAGTCAACTCACCTTGGGTGCTTTTGGCTCACTGACTCGAAGAGCCTCTCTGAAGTAAGCATCCACAGCATAATTGGCTTTTCTTTCTCGTTTAGGTGGTTCAATCCACTCTGTAAATGCCATCTATAAAAACAAATCCCACCACCCCAAAAAATATTAAGACTAAGCCTTGCAAAATATTCAGACCAGCTACAAGTTTTATATAAAACTAGGTCTGCATCTACTTCATTAAATAAGTAATAGAACTTATAAACTATTTTCATAGATTATATTGTATTTTAACCAACACTTCTTAAATAAATATGGTTCAATCATACAGCTTAGTGCTTTCCTCCAGAAGAAATTTAAATGTTACCTTCTGTTTTTCTCTGTAGTCTTCCCCCTCAAAATTATACACGCTGGACTCCGTATCCATTGTGAAATTCCTGAGTGAGCTTTCACCCATCTTTGAAAGTTTTTCATTCATTTCTGCAGTCTTGGAGGAGAGAGAAAAGAGCAGCAGCAATTTTCAAAGGTACTCCGTTACAAAACATCTCATTTACAACAGCAGAAAAAACAAACATGTTTGATCAATATGAAAACCCTCAATAGCAAAAACCCTGTTCTCTCCAGCTTACAATCAAGTTATCGTCTAGGGATATACTTGCCATCACATTTAAGTCTACAGGTGGGCTTCCATTTTTTTTTAAACTTTATCTCACCTTCTTTGCACCTCTTTCCAAAATGTGATCAATATCTTCATCTGTAATCTCACTCTCCTTTGAGGCAAACACATGTGTCGCTCCATGTCTAATCATTTGCAGCATTTCATCCTTCCCAAGTTTATTCAGGTTTTGATCCACCAGTCTTCCTGAAGATAAAAGCATTGGAGAAGAGCAACTAACTAAAGTGTTTACATTACAGAAGGAGCAATACATGCTTTTTCTCCCCCTTGCATTTCCAAGTTAAAGCTATAAAGCTATATCCTTTGCTCTCAGTAAAGGAAATTCTAAATGAAGGGGAGAAGAAAAAAACCAACCAAAAACAACCCCCAAAAGCCAGCAAAATCCAGCCAGGGACCACGTACATTTGTTTTATTATACATTAATTGTGTTCAACAAACATCATTTTGGATGTRAGGTCTTCCATATAAGCTTTGTTATGGTGCATGTTTTTACAATTCCCAGACTAAATCTTATTGAATCCTTTTTTTCAGAAATAAAGTTACTGCTGATTCCAATCAAGTCAACCAAGAAGGTTCTTGTCATCACTTCTCCCCATCTATTAAAAAAAATGCAAGACATTAATTTCTCCAGTTCAAAGGAGAAGTTGAGTGCTTTAAAAAAAAAAAAAAAAAAAATCTGACTATATGCACTTGTACATAGGTATCACTAGGGAGGTAATCAAAAAGTTAGCGAGGAAAAGCCTACCCCTACAGTAAAATAAATTTTCAAGTGCATCAGGCCTTTGCACTCTTACCTTCAGAGTTCAGCTGAGACAAAAGCAACATTCCCATTAATTCTTACTAGCTGATTTTGCCATAGTTTACATGTTGTGAAAAAAAAAAAAAAAGAAAAGAGAATCACATCATATATACAAACAAATTGCCTTTGTATACTTGCCTTGCTGAATGACTATGGAATCTAGCCTGAGTTTCATTTCTGCACGTTCCACTATTCTTTCTTCCACTGTATTGTCTGTGATAAACCTGAACACTCGAACAGTCTTTGTTTGGCCAATCCTGTGCGCTCGATCCTAGGTAAAAAAGGTAACAAAAAATTCAGTACTTGGTTTTCAGCGTGACTATATAGTTTATATATTTTCATTAGTTTCAACATACTAATTTACAAAATGGAATAGCGTAGGTTAGTTAAATCCTTATAGACATCCAGTTAAGGTGACTACCCAAGATAGCACATTCTTATCTGCATTGCGAGTTTTGGGGTGTTTGTTAAATAACATCAACGAGTATGTCTCCAGATATCATACCTAAATACAGTGCGTGTTAGGGCTTTTTTGTTAAATCACACAGGGGAGAAGACTGGATGCTTCTGACCTCAAGTAACCTTCTGTAAAATCAAAGTATTTAAGAAATTATCTCTCTACTGACCAAAAGCTACCTTTCTCAAAATTGTTCAGTTGTTGTGCCACAAATATTTCAAGAAAAATACAATGCGCTACCTCACCTGACTGGCAAATCATTAACCACTGTGAGAATTGGTATTCTGAACACACACCTTTAGTGGTAGCTGGAACCATCTCGCTTTAGCTTCCAGACACCGGTTCCATCATTCTTTTGAACTAATTTTTGCTAGACTACTTGACAACCTACAGCTTAACTGAAATAATTAAAAATAAATTTCCAAGATTTGTCACTGAAAGGCCTCATTTGTCAAAAAAACCACTGGTAGTTTTTAAATAGCTTTATTTTCTTATGTGGTCAGCAGTGTTCTTGACACTACTCCTGAGGTTGCAGATGCATGCAAATAATACACTTTAAAAAAAAAAAAATTAAAGATGGTTGCTAAAAGGCACTCGCTCACTTACCACCACCATAAAAGCAGGTTTTGAAAAGTTTAATGCAGCTTTTCTTTGTCACATTTCCAAGGTATCAGAGAACACGGTGTAAACACATTCACCTCCATTCCCCACAGAAGAAGTTTTGGGATTAACACATACCATGCTAAATCTTTTCTTTTTTTAAAACAAAATAGGCTAGTCTCATTAAATACTACTAAGAGTACTGCAGTATATACTCAGCATTTCCCACTGCACAAATCATTCTATATCCCAAACGTGACTAAGGGTTCCACACAATGGAAGCTGCACTGGAACTGAAAATCAGTCTTAAAAGTACTACTCCTGTCCTAAAACAAGAAAAATACCAATTTATTTTGCAAATACTGTAATCATGCCACACACACATTTCTAGTTCTGTGAGAAAGAGAAGATAAAAGACCGTAATTTCCATCTGGATTCTTACCATAGCTTGAAGATCTACTTGTGGATTCCAGTCTGAATCATACAGAATTACAACATCAGCAGTAGCCAAATTGATTCCAAGACCTCCTGCCCGTGTACTCAACATGAACACAAATTTTGAGCTACCAGGTTCATTATATGCATTAATAGATGCCTAAATAAATAAAAGGAACATATCGGTTGAACCAARTGTTTTATGAGTACTATTTTTACTTACGTGAAATACTTAAAATTTTAAATACCTGTCTCTCATCATGTGGCGTTTGTCCATCCAGTCTACAATATTCATAATTTCGCCACATACAGTAATCTTCCAAGATATCTAGGACTCTGGTCATCTGACTGAAGATTAAGACTCTTGAACCTGTTTGGGTAAAAGGCTTCCTTATGTTTTCACCAAAACTTAGGATTTATCAAGCTCTGCAAGTTTGCATTACCAGAAAGGGAAGGAGGGCAGTTCCATGTACTAAGAAGAGAAGTAGTTAGAATTTCAGAACCCAATATATAACGCAGGGCTGCAGCTGCTGCTATCATAGCGGCTGCGTGGGGCTTAGCTGCCTTCTGGGATTAAACCACAACAGTCCTTTTTGGCGCCCAACGTGGGGCTCGAAGGATTCGAGATAATGACAGATGTGACTGGAGCATGCTGGACCGAATTCATAGCTGTTATAGCTGTTTAGCTACTAATCGGCAGGCTCCTGTGCTTGCCATGGGGCTTGCCTGCCTTATGTATATTAGAGGCTAGTTAGTGGCTGCCTTTTTGCTTTTGTTTTCTGTTGTACTTCTGATCAAAATGTTCCCAGACACAGCAGAGTAAGATGATAACACAAATATAAAAACATCAAGGGGTATAAAGAATGAAATTTTGTAGTATTTGTTTTGGATTTACGATACCTAGAAATAAAGTAAGTTCTTCTTAAAGACTTGTCAGTTTACTTACCTGCCAAGACCAGCCTCCAAAAAAATGTAAGTGTACAGTAATTTACACATATACCCCAACCATTTCCAACCTACTTGAGAGATTTAAGTAAAACACAGAATATTACAAAGCTTCCACTTCCCCCTATATTCTCCCAGTATGATTTTTTTGTCCTTTGGACTCAAGGTCTAATAACGAATTCTCTTTTGTTTAAGAAGACAATCATTTGATTTAAGACCAGGCCCATTTTAATTGCCACATCTCAACAAGAAGCCTCATAGCAGAAAGAAACCAAGATCAAAAAAAGCACAGTAACCACTGAATTCTTCTTTTTTGGTCTTACAATGACGCATATCGCTGCACAGCTGCTTGAATGATACCTGGATACGAAGTACAGGTTACTTTTATATTACCTAAGGCTGAGGTCTGGATTTGGTTTTATTTTTCTGCAATGGTTCCCCAGTCACAAACTTTCCTCCACTCCTTTAGCCAAGTTACTTCAGTAAGCATACTCATTAAAATAATGAGTTAAAAATTTATTCCAGAGTCAAAAATTCTGTGGCGACTGAGTTTTTTTTAAGTAATGTATTCCAGAGCTTTGTCCCTATTATCAAATAACTTTAAAATAACTGAGTGTTCCCCCATGTTTGCGTGCCTTAAAGAATTCACTGAACAAGCTCAGGTGCTGCTCGAAATCATATCCAGCAATAAAGACCAACATTTCCACAAAGGATTTGACTTTAACCCTACATGAAGACTTTGAATCTGAAATGGTACTTCATGGCAAATCAAAGGAGTGGCTAAAATACCACATGATTATGTTTCAAACAGCTAATAATGCTAAGAAAGAAAACCTAAAGCCCACACCAATTGATGTTTCTGTGGTCTCAATTTAGCTGCGATGAAAAAAAGAAAAAAAGAAAAAAAAAAAAGAAGAAAAAAAAAATCAAAACACTTCGCCATCACAAAAAGGCATAATGGACTATTGATCCAATTATTTATGAAGGCACTTCACAAATTGTTTCTGTATCAACTATTTAAGATACAGTGCTTGACAAGGTGGTATCATGCTAGAAAGCAACAATAATCCTGGCTAAAGCGTGCTGGCTTTCGCTCAGGATACACGGAAACGTTAAGAAGCACYGACTTTCATTTTGATCATTGAACCAAACAATTCTCAAACAACAACAACGAGATGCATACCTTGTTCTTTTAACTTAGGTAGCAATTTGTCCAATACTACCATTTTGCCACTATTGGTGACCAAATGCATATCTGTTGTGTAAGGTGGACCAGGTTCTGCTCCATCAAAGAGATATGGATGATTGCAACATTTTCGCAGCTGCATGAGGATATTCAACAGTCTCATTTTGTCCAGCTTCCCAGCTGAATTCAATATATCTATATCCTTCATTAAGATTCGTGTATACCTACATCAAAGAAAGAAAAAACATTTTGTAACAAAATGGGCCTTTCTTTAAATGGTAAGTACAGACAAAAGCTCACCCTCCCCCTCATTTCATCAGGTAACTCTCCCTGATATGCATGGTATTGTCATCACAAAAGTGTCACACGGAAATATAGTATGAGTTGGGAGTAGATCAGAAGGAATTAAATCAAGTTCCACACAACAATCAAGTCACAAGCAGCACATTTCTTCTGAGCCTTAACCACAGCACAGTCAAGTATGTGAATTACCATTCTCGTTGCATTTTGCTGAGACCCACATAAATTTTAACTTCCTTCTTTGGAGGCAAGCTTTTCTCTACATCAGCCTTAATGCGACGTAGAAGGAATGGTCGTAGCACCTGAAAGAGATTGCATCATTAAATGTATTTTGGAAACTGAAACATTGAACAGGTCAACAGACAAAAGCAGCGGAGATATTCTCTATCATAAATGCTCAAACACCAGACCTATTACCAGATCATCTGAAAAAGCAATCTATATGAACAGGTTATTATTATACGTGGGAATATRCATGTGCTTTCTTTGGAAGACTCAAAGATTGGGCCAAAATCATCTTTCAGATGGTTCTATGTCCCTTGATTCTTTCTTAATTTTGCTTGACTGAAATATTTATAGTCTCTTCATAGCCAATATTTTTAATGTAAGCATTTCAGAACCCTGAAAGCCAGAACTATTGACCCTTCGCTCCCCTCCAAAACAATTTCCTTTTCAAGAAATAGATCATGTTCTGAGCTTCACCAACCTATTCTGAAAGTCTACCATAGTTTCTGGAATAAGCTATCTTACCCTAATATTCTGTCACAAGAAGCACTAGAAGAATTATTTAGAACCTAACTTAGGTAAATGTAGCACGCACTTACACAAAAAGCAGAAAGACTTACCATATGGAGACGTTCCACCAACTTTTGATCCCCTAGACAGTTGTTTGTATCAAACCATGAATCAAAGTCCTGTATCAACAAAATCGTTGGTATGCAAGAGGTTTCCTTTCAAGGTGCAATGTCATTACAATGGTGAATAAATACAACTCAAGTGATTCTGTTACATAGGCAGTAAGTAAAAGAACAAATTACCCTCTTTGGTCTATTTTTATGGAAAGTGCTATAACACAATGTCTTCCAAAAAAAAAAAAAAAAAAAACCAAACAAAAAACCTCCATACCATTGCAAGGGCGGGGAGGGGGGAGGGAATCAATATGTGAGTCCTTTTCTGATGAAAAAGATTCACTCATATCACTCCATTGGACAAAATCCATCTGGAAGAAGCGTACTACTGCAGCATTTGATGAAAAATGAAAAGGAAAAAGTAAAATTCTGGTGTAATGCACCACAAGGCTTCCCTTTCTACAGACGTTACACTCCCAATTCATCAAAACAGTTAAGCACACGCTTCACTTGGTGAAGTCTATTGCTCATTATATAGTATCTCCCAACTCACAGGAGAGAAGTCTTAGATAATCTAACAAGGTAACTTATAGTTAAACAGAAGAACAAAGTTAGTTGGTTTAGCCATCACAATGGTTAAACCTATTTTGAAATGCAGTAGAGATCATCTTCGCATTGTGATTTTAAATATGTGTTATGTGCTAAGCTCACAACAGCCCTTAAAAATGGCCAACCTGAGAAAAACAGTCCACCCTACTATACTTCACAATTCTGGAAACATTTCTAACTGTCAATCTATCGTTATTAGTAACTGATACTCCTAACTATACAAATTCAGGTCTATTTTCGTATCTGGAAAAGCAGCAAAGTTCATTTTATTTGATTAGCAGAAATGAAGACTTACTTCAGATGAGTTAAAGACATCTGGCAAAAGGAAGTTAAGAAGTGCCCAGAGTTCATGTAAGTTGTTCTGAAGTGGAGTTCCAGTTAATAGCAGCCGATTTGTAGTCTTGAATTCCCTCACAATTTCTGATAACTGAAGGACATTGAGACATAAGCAAATACAAAAATATTACTAGTCCCCACACCACCACCTAATAACCCACACAAATCTCTCTTTCAGTGAAAGTATAAATTACCTTTGATTTTTCATTTTTAATCCTGTGAGCTTCATCTATAACTAGATATCTCCAGTTAAACTTTTTGAATACTGATTTCTCTTTGATAAGCATTTCATATGATGTTACGCAGACATCCCATTCTCCAGGCAACAACACATCTCTGACAAAGGCAGCCTAGACAACAAGGTGACAATTACTGAGGCTTTGTCAAATCTAAAACAAAAAGAACACACTAGCGCTGTTAAAATTTTAAAACCATGTTGCTACTGAATTTGAATGAAAAGATAAAATTAATTATAGAGGCAATATAACACACAACCATTGTAAAGCTTGACAATGTTGTCAGCGCTGAAGCTGCTAAAACCCTTGGGGCAGAGCAGAGAAGGGATTTCAGCTCTAACTTCTGGCTTTGGAAACTGCAGATGACTACTTACGCACATGAGGTTTTCAATAGCTGAACTATAAGATCAGAACTCAAAATTGATTTTCTGTAGGTTTGCTTTGGTTTACGTTTTAAGTTTAGAAAACGGTAGGTTTTGAATATAAAAAATAATCCCAAGCACAACTTTATTTGGCTAACTGAACAATTTCTAGAACGCTGACATCCAAGGTTAGAAGCAGACACAGTAATTAGTCAGAATTCAAAATACAGAGATGTATAAATGTCAAGAACTTAACTCATATAAGCAAGAAATATACTGAAGAACGAATAAGAACTTTTGGATTCAAAAAAGATGCACTAAAAAAATCACAAGATATCAGACCTGGACCAATGACCTCCAGAACTATTTAAAGTTTCATCAATATTTTTGTAATTTCTAACCCAACAAACTCTGAAAATAGAGCTAGCTGCCCTTAGAATTTAAAAAAAAAAAAATCTGCTGACAAAAGCAGAAGTTTAATGGCACCAGTAATAACTCTTCCTTCCATAAATAAATGGGTAACTCCAGTTGACAAATCTACAGATGCGCCCTCATATTCCAGGTTTTTTAAGTTTTCTTTGCTGCGCTAAAAAAAAAAGTAGCAAAGAACAGATACTGAAGTAACAAAAAGAGAATGATTGAAATAGTAAGGCCATAAGAGGCTGAACAATATTTTCTCTTTTAATTGTCAAAATTCAAGCCAAGTAAGATCCATTTGTGTACCACTTTTACCAACCAACCCACCTTGCCCGCTCCAACATTAAGCTGACAACTGTTTTCAGAAAACTTCCTTAGTGACAGACCCCATAATCCTCTTAGGAGCTGCTGTTACAGCCAATACAACATACTGTACTACATAGAGCAGAAAACAAATTACTTTTTTACAGATTTATATATTCATACAAATGACAGCACTTTACATGAAACCCTTTATTTTCCTATTTTAAGATTTATCAGGTTTTGTTGGTCTACACAGTGTATTGCCTTCACAAAAGGAGAGAGAAAACCTTTGGTCAAGAAATTATGAGTGTAAAGTGATGAAGCCATAGGTGGGCAACATATGTGTGAATTCTAAGCTGGTTATATTTTAAGTAGGTAGCACTTGTAGGTCTTACTGTTTAACCACTACAAATCCAAGTAATATCCTTCCCTGTGAACGAAAGGTAAAGGACAGCAAGATCACATGCTGGATTTACACAGAAAAAACCACCACATCAAAACTTACTCGCTGGTCTTTGTCACCTATCAAACAAACTGCTCGAAGTGTAGGTACCCATCTCTTGAATTCATTCATCCAGTTATGTAGAGTAGACTTAGGAACTAACACCATGTGAGGACCAGGAATATTTCTGTAGTGTTTCATATACCCAAGAAGAGAAATAGTTTGCAGTGTCTTCCCAAGGCCCTGTAAGAGATGTTAACGTGTCAGAAAAAAATCTCTCAGGAAGGACCCTTAATAAAACGCAAGAGTGAGCTCCGAGTACAACATGGAAGACACAGCAGCCTGAACAAATGAGTGAGATATATTAAAAGACAGTGCTACTCACAAAAGGCATCAAAATCTTGGTTAGGAAAAGCTTGTATGGCTTCCAACATTTAATTAAAAAAAAAAAGTAATGAGAGTAACATTTTCAAACCTTGGATTATGAAGTTAGAATTTTGCCTTACCTTTCAAATAAGACACATTCTTAGAAGTGCAGGAAAACATTATTTCATAAAATTTTGTTTTGTAGACTAGGGTGTACTCAGATTATTTATTTAGAGGTCAACGAACTTTACAAACTGGACGTCTGCATTCTCTTAAACTTGAAATAAAGTGAATAAATTAAGAACCCTGTAAGGAGGCTTTTACAGGCCACAACATGATGTCAGTTCTTGTGAGAAGAAAGCCAAACATAAATGTAAACAGCTGCATATGTCAAAGAAGAAAACAAATACTGAGCTTCTTTAGAAGTACTTTTTTTAAGCGCTCTGTTCTTTATTCAACAGAAATATTTAAAACCTTTTATCTTCATCATATAATTTTAATTAAAACAAAACTGAGGAAGACATGCAAAAACCAGATCATTCATATCATTTAAATAATTCAAAAAGATTATGACTCAAACACATGGGATTTAAAAAACCCGAAAACCATCAGTGCAAGTTATTTTTGCTTCTAAAATTCAAGCCTTTGTCTTCAAAATAACCACATTCCACCTGGTGTAAGATGTGGAAAAGTGTTTACAAGCTGTGTGAAAGGCATTAATAAGTTCAAAAGGATTAATATTTAAGAATGAATCAAAAAATATTTCACAGTAAATATTTAAACTCCTCAGCGCAAGATGGATTTTGGAATACCACAAATCCAAGGGCTTATAAAGTTTCCCAGACGTTTTTGTTAAAACAAGCCTGCTCCGCTTAGAACTGTACTCCGCAAAAAAGAATTCCTCTATTCATAAGCACGTATGTTGAAGAAAATCCTTGATCTATTTCAAAATTAAACATGTTACTAAACAATAATAACAATAATTTAAATTGTCTCTAATTTATCTTGAAGACGTTTTATTACACAGAAAAGAAATTACCAGAAGGTATGAGAAATGCAATATACTGAAATATAATTAGATTTTTGTTTTTCCTTATCTGCTCCTTACAAAAAACAGATACAACTAAAATCATAGAGGAAAAAACATATCTGCCTGTCAAACTACTACAATTTCTTCTGCATTCATCCCTTGTCTTTCAGGGAGAAAGAATAAAAAGAGAAGCAAAAGCTACTATGGCCAGTGCTGACTGAAATGTCCATGGTCTTGGTGTGAAAGAAATTTTAACGCAGCTCTCTGGCTACATCTATCTTTGCATCATTTTTCCCAGAAAATTTCCCACTGGTGTAGCTCTTGCTGCCGAGATCAGTCCATGTAGGACGCTCGTATCCTGCTATCTGCATTTTACCCTAACAACAACAGGAAGTGTTCCCGCATTTGCTGCTCTTTTCATACATGACACTCTTCACAAGGGCAGCTTGAGAATACCGTAACAAAATAGCTGCAATTTAGAGAAAAAAACAGAGGACACGTCATTCTATAGAACAACTCCCCTCCACTGAATTTTATTTTTCTAAAGGTTGACAGATTCCCTTTTCATATGCCTATTTCTAAAACTGCCTGCACAGTTTATTTAAATTAAGATACCTGTGACACTTTCAACATTAGCGACTTAAAACATACTAGAAAAATAAGATTTGACAAATTATATATTGCATTTAGCGCTATGAAAAAAACCATATATATAGCTGAACTAAAATAGTATTGTATCGCATGTGTTCACAAGTCCCCAGAAACATGGGCTATGTACATACCATTTCATCTGCTAGGATACCATTGATGCCATTTTCGTACAAAGAGATGAGCCAGTTCAATCCTCGGACCTGATAATCACGCAGCTTTCCCCATTTAACATCTAGAAGACATGAAAGAATAGACTAAAAGATCTGTGAAAACTTACCCAAAGAACTTCACCATCCCTTGCCTGCTAATTGACACTGATTATCTAAGCTACAGAACAAAATCAAGTAGTAAATTTCATGCAGTAAATTCCAAGGACAATGCAGACTGAAGACAGTGACACGTTAATTTTGTTTCTGCAAGATGCTCCAACAGCTTTGTTTTCTACAAGAACCCAATATACGTAGAAATTCTAACTCTATCACCACCCCCCAAATCAGAACACAGTCGAACGTTAAAACAACAGACTATCGAATTCTCTGTTAAATGAACTGGAAGCTGTTAGGTACTTTAAATTCTATCAGAAGATAGGTTACATGTATAAAAATTGTAGATGACAGACTTAAAAACAGCTAGCTCTTTCCTAGTAACTAAAGTGTAGCAACTGGATTTCTAAAGGACAAGACTCACTGGACCATCTTTCTAGCCTGACTGAAAATAAACAGTCCCTCGCTAATATATTTTGTCCCATTAGACAGGTGCTGGTTTTTTTTTCTCCTTCTCCTGTCCCCCAGAACTGATTCATTGTCCTTCGGAAGGATGAAAATTAATTTCATTTTAAACAACATTTTGAAGGAAAAGAACAGGGGGGGGGAAAAAAAAAAAAAAAAAAAAAAAAAAANAAAAAAAAAAAAAAAAAAAAAAAAAAAGGGGGGGAAAAAAAAAAAAAAAAAAAAAAAGCTAAACCAAACAAAAAAGAGGAAACACACATGATGGAGATTCTTCAAATCGAGTACAGACGTTAGTTGCCTTGGAGCTTTCTGTTAACAGCTCCTCGTCTTCTTCCTGCTCTGTTCTACGATGGCGGTAGCTGAAAAAGTAAAAGAAAGTAGTAAGTTTCTGGCTAAACTGGAAAGACGTGAAACTGTTCCGAAATTAAATCTAACGTCACTGCAGTACAGAATGCAAACACCCAAAGAAGCTTCTTGCAAGATTCTTCAAAAGAACTCGTGTTTAGCTGATCAACTGAAATGCTGCTTTTTAACTCTTTAGAGCCACTAGCTTCCTAATAAGATAAGATGACCACATTGTTAGCAGGCTCAAATATTACAGCAAAGTGACTGGAAATGGATAAATTGTGTGCATCAGTACTGGCCTTTAACTACAAGACAGGGAATGACACTGTATTTAAGAGTTCTGGAACATCTGCCAAACGCTAGATATACTGTAGCCATATAAGCTGCAATGAAGGCAATCCAAGTTTCTAGACTTCTGATTTTCCAGCTGCCTGTAAGGTGCAGTATACTGATGTTCTCCGTGAACTCTTACAACTTACAGACACAAATGCTCTACTTTTCTGCCCCGGCTTTTCTTCATGCTGGAATACTTTTAATCATGATAGTGCTTCACCACCAACACAAAATTCTTCTAAGTCCTAGAATTCTTAAACAACCCTCAACTTACAGGTAGGCAGTCGAAAAAAACCACAATTATACAGCATAAAACACACACCGAAATAGGACAAAAGACTAGCAAGTTTAACTTACGCTTCTAAAGTACAATAAAATCCATAATTACAGTACAAGCTGGCCTACATGTCATCACTCACTCGCCAACTGACAGTAAATTCTGTTTCTCATCCTTCTTTATTCGTGGACGTCCAGGCTTCATTTTCAAAGGTGAAGTTGGAGTTTTCTGAGCAGCAGGCTGAATGAAATGAGCAAACAGCTCAGTCTGCTTCAACAGATACTCAAATCTGTTTGCTCTGTCTGTTTGCTGTTGACAAGGAAAATTAAGTGGAACAAGTGTGAGACATTACAGTATGTATTCATTCAAAAGAAAAAGCTAACAAATGCTTTTTAAACAATACAGATTCATGTTTTTTACATACATAGCTACAATAACAAAGAAGAGATGATTAACATCAACCATATAACTGTTGCTGACAGATTCAATATTCTTTTATTGGGTCAAGGCTAGCCTTTGCTACCCAGTAAGATCAAAGCTGCAAGACAGACCTGTGCTAAGACTGAAGTCTGACTTTGGCACAAAGATTGCGTGAGTGTCACTAGACGTGCCCACAGAGTCCCCTTAACAACCTTCTCCTAGTCCCAGTCCCAGAAATTTACCCCCACCCAGCACGCACAGGATTCTTCAATGAACTTGTTCATCTCACCAACCTGGCAACAACTATTTTCTACCGCATTAGTTTCCTGCCTGCTCAGTGAGATACACCACCTCACTGTGGTGTCAGATAAGCAAAAGAGCTGGCATGAAAGGGGGCGGAGGGGGCAGAAGAGCCCATAGCTAGAAGCCAGAACACCTATTTCAGCAGCAGAGACCTCTTAGATATGCTCAGCCTAACTTGTCAGACTGCCCCCTTTGATATGAGTCGCTGTTTCTGCTGTGCAAAAAAGATTACAGGAGACAGCATGAGTATCTAAAAGGTTCAGTTCCTTTGAGACAGGTTTCATTTGGAATCAACACACCTTCCCAAGGCCACATCAAGACTTTAGAACAGACAATCAAGACAGAAAACAGTTCCAAGCTTAACAGCAACCACTCTGACATTCTGCCAGCTGCCACACCATAACCTGGTATTTAGCAACTTGCACAGTTACAGGAAGTCAGTTTTCTTAGTAAAAAGGAACATATGTTCCAGACTTCTGCAAGAGCAAAGCCAGCTCTGTGAGTGTTCTCTTTAAAGCAAGCAGTTCCTGCACTATGTAAAAGACAGAAAGACAGAGAGTGAGAGAAGAAAGAGACGAAGAAAGAGATCCTGTATGTACCACAAAAGAGTCAGACTCACTCTAACTGTAGTTTAAGCTTGATTGACACAGCTACAATCCACATCCACTGAATTCAAGTTTTCCTGTCTATTCTTCACAGGATGTTTCTTGTTTACTTCATAACAGTTTCTGAAGTTTAAACTAAGTAAGATGTTACTACTGTCCCAATTGCTGATCCTTATTTTTAATTACTTGTTTCGCTGGCTGTGCAAGAGAGAAGTAGAAGAGATATAAAGTGCAGTGCAAAAGTTTCCTTGTTCTAAAATTTTAGTGAGGAATCTTCTGCAAGTTTTGGCACTGCACACACATCCCCACAACTCGTTCTCACTGCGCTTAAGGATATTCCTTTAAGAGACTAACAAACATTATCTGTATCTTTTAGATAGGACACAGACAAGAACAGGCTGTACTCTGCAACCTTGAGCTATCCTTCTACCAACAGAGCAACTTTTCCTCTTTTCTTTTCCAATGCATCTTCTGACTATTGCGACAGCAAAACACAATCCTCATTGTAATCGTGCCTGTCTAGAGACAAGAAGAGACAACTCCAAGTTCACTTTCTTCAGTTTGCCAGGAAGTAGCACAAAGAAATTAGCAGAGGAAGACTGGGTTATTTTCAGTGGCAAGAAGAAACACCACAGGAAGCAGCAAATTATAAGAATCAGTTTCACTTTCCTATGAAGAAATTCCACATGCAGTCACAGATACTGGAATGACAAACAGGAAGAAGGAAAAACAGGGAGGAACAGAGAAAGAAAACACGATGAGATAGTGCGGAGTGGACGGCTCCATCTCTTACATTCAGAATATTATAAAAACTAAAAAATAAGAAAAATAGTAAGTTTTCTCCTATCTAACCCATGAAGCACAGAATCGCCTACCTTCAAAAGCTCGAGGACTCTAACTAGAGCTTCACAAAGAACAAATTAAACTTCAGAAAGAGCTAACAAAATCCCTTTCAGTCTAGACAAAGTAAAGGGGTTGAGAAGTTGGCCAAGGCTTACAGTCAGCACTTGTGCTAAACAGCAAACCCTTCCTCAGCCTCCTGTGAATTTTGAAAGCTAACTTTTATTTACTATACTATTCTTCCTAGAAACAGCAAAACACATTAACAGTTATTCCCACAAACGACTGCAATGGAAATGGAGAAAGAGCAGAGGACCAGTGAACAAAATGCTAAAACCAAGAAGGGTCTGACGGGTTTTTTTCTGGACATTTTTTTAGTTTCAAGTTACTTAAATATTTTTGAATAACTAGACAAAGTTTTATAAATCCAGTTAAGAGATTTCAAACACGCAGAAAACTCAGTCTATTTTAAGGAACTGCATAAGTACTGGATAGCTGTACACAGTCCCAAATATTACATACCATTTTCTCTTCGTACGTAGGATCTGCTTCCTGGATTTCTTTTTGTTTTCCTGGTGATGCATCATCAAAAGATTCCTGAGATGAAAAAGAATTAGAAAAACATTATTTTCTGAACAAGGGAAGATACCCATGTAAAGGAGAATAAGCTCGTTTCAAATTACTATCTATCCGCATCAGATGGTACAGCCATCTTTTGCTGCTTTGATATAGTCAGCTTTCTATTACTTACTGTAAAATTACCTGGAGATGGATCAAAGATCCCTGCCAGAGGGTGAGGAACAGAGCTAGATCTCTGTAATCCGATTTAGCTCCATCATTAAAGCATCACATCAATGTGAATGAGAGAGACAGCTGTGGTCCAGGAGCTCGGCATGCCGCTTCTAGGGTGCTGAGCCAAAACCCTCCTAAAGCTGGCTCTGGAGAGTACTGTGAAAGAACTAGCTCTAGTCCCGAAGCAAGAGTAGTTGCAAGTTTTTTTCCTTTTTCCAGATTACCCCAATCCCTCATCATTCTGTATCAAGTGAACAAGTCTAAATAAGAACCTGGACTGCAGCTTTGTCCTGGAAGCAAAGTAGGAATTTAGACAAACCGCACTTTTCCCCTATTTAGTTTACTAAATTAAATAATTGTTATCACCAATGGTATCGCTACTAACAGAAAAACAAGCTGGTTGGGAGGGGGCAGTCCTCCCTCATCCCTTTCCTGCGAAATCCTTGACATACTGCCTTCAAGTATTCTTTCAGATCAGGGCTTTTTTAACCTTGTCTCTCCTGCTATTAGGTTAACTCTTTCCCCATCATCTCCCCCGTGTAATTTCATCTTCTGTTCTTAAAACCAAAACCAATGGGATGATCCTTCCCTGGTAAACCACCCTGGCAGACCTTGTAAAACACGCTAAGGCAGTATATTTTATATATATGTATTATATATGTTATATTATTATTAAGGCAATATATTATATATAATATATATATTACATACGTAATTATACAAAATAGTTCTTGAAAGGGAGAGAAAAGGAAACAAACGAGATGCCTTCAAAATCATTATTAACCATCTGTTTAATTGAGCCAAGTAAGAATTGAGCTAAATTCAGCCTTTACTGGCCGGTGTAGAACAAAGGAACAGGAAAGTAAGAAACAACATGAAACAAAGGCAGGCAAAACATGGCATGTTTGTGGGCGGGTGTTTCCTCACAAAACTCTGGCAGGTAAGGCATGTGGAAACAGAAGAATCCTAACACAAATGTTTCATTCACCAGTCAAACTATAAAGAACCAAGCATAAAAAGTTATGGCTAAAGATCTTCTGAACTCATAGCCAAATCTTCTTACTCATCTCCCACTGGATTTAGCCAACACCCACCTACCAAGCATAGGTGGTGGTGACCACAAGCATAGGACCGTTTGAACTTCCGTACGAAATTCACATTTCTCCTGAAACGCCTAACATGCGAAACACAGAAACGCAGCAGCGTGCCATCTGATCTCATCATGTGCAAGAAAGATGACAAAACCTTGCAATTTAGCTGGAGAGTAAGAAAAGCAGTCTCTCRGACGATCAGGACTATCAAGAAGCTATTTCAACTGAAATGTCACTTTATGCAAGGTAATCCCTTCCCCACGCGAAAAGGAACTAACTTAGCAAGCACAGCGAGAGCCCTCGCACACGGGCGCCTCAAGAGCACGCGTTTCACAGCCTCCATGCGCTTAGCCCCAGCCCGGAATTGCCCTATTTTTGCAGGTTCGAGCAGGACTTATTACCCACAGTGCTTTGGCTACTTGCTCATCCGAAAAATACGGCATTTGCAAATTTATTTAGATCAAGTAGGTTGGACTGTACAGGATGACTCAGAGTACAAAACACCCAGCGCTGAAAGCAGGACCAACCAGTTTCCTCGTATCGTTAAAGAAACAATGCTACGATAAAATTTGCATCTCCAAGCAATCACTCCAACCCCTTGAAATTTCTGGAATAAGCACCTGTTGCCAAAAAAACCCCTCAAACAACCCCCCCCCCCCAAAAAAAAAAAAAAAGTTTTGAACCACTTTAGAAGACAGCAAACGTTACTGCTTTTTAGAATACGGACTTGCTGATCACTGAAGCAAGAAACGCAAACGATGGGAAGGCTTTTCAGGGAGGAAGGAAAGGAGAGAAAGGCTACTTGCAAGAAGCGGGTAACGAGCTCAGYGAGATCTCTGCGCTTTCAGCGCATACGTGTGTGCGTGACGAACCCCGCTCCCGAGCGGCAGGACGCGAGGGGGGCTCCCCCTGCCCTCCCGTGACCCCGCTTCAAAGAAGATAAACAAAGTGACCTGGCGGCGAGGCCTCCCCTTGTCCCCGCGGCGGCGGCCGGCGGAGGAACACGGCGCCCGGGGCCCGTGTGCGGAGGTCGGCGGCGAGGGGAAGCGGAGGGATGGAGCACCCCCCCACACACCCTCCACAGCCGCCGCCGGGCCGTTTCCCGGCCCCGCCGCCCGCCCTCCCTCCCGCCGGGGCCCGGCAGCGCCCCGGAGGCGCCGCGGCGCACGGCACAGCACGGCCCCGTGACACTGTAAGCAC
>JAYKAV010003055.1:2518964-2562453 GCA_035582835.1 Phoebastria nigripes
GGAGCCGGGGAGAGGGGTGGGGGGTCCCCGCCGGGGGAGAGCGCCTGACCTCCATCTCGGTGTCGCCTCCGGCCGGGCCGGCGGCGGAGGGAGCTGTCCCCGCGGCCTCGCTGCTGTTGGCGCCTGGCGGTGGCGGCGGCGCGGGCAGCTCGTCCGGTTGCGACGGCGGCAGCGGCGGCGCCTGCTGCCCGGCGGACATGATCCCCGCCGCAGACAATGCTCCGCCGGGTCCCGGGCCCGGGCCCGGCTGGCTGCCCACTGGGGGAGGGGGCGGCCGCCCGGCGGGGGGCTCGGGGGAAGCGGCGCGCTGAGCCCGCTGCGCGGCCGCCGGCGGAGGCCCGTCCCCGCTGCCGCCCCGGCTTTCCCGGCGGGCGCCCACCAACCAGGAACCGAGCCGGCTCCCCGCTCTCGCGAGAGCCCCGCCGCCGGCGTGCGGCGCGGCGGGAGCGAGTGCGCTGGCGCGAGCCGCCGCCTCGCCCCTGAGTGGAGGCGCCTTCGCAACGCCCGCCGCCGCCTCCGCTGTGACGTCACTGCCCCGCCTTCCCCCCGCCCTAGGGAGCGCGCGGCCGCGCAACGGCCGGCGGCGGGGCGGGGCCGGCTCGCGCGGCCGGCGGGGCGTTGGGGCCGCCAACCGCCGGGTGCTGCAGCCTGCGCCGGGGGGGCAGCGGCGGAGCCCGGCCCCGCACTGAGGGGCAACGAACCCTAAAGCGTTCGGAAACCCCCTTCGTCTTCTGCCCCCCTGAACGGTGCCCTACGGCACGGGCCGCGGCAGCAGCGATCGGTACACTGAGGAAGCGAGGCACGGCTTCAGGCTTGCGCCTGGCTACCGGCCCTGGCTGAAGCCCGCAGGGCTACCGGCACCTGCCTTGGCTTGTGTGAGCAGCAGCAGCAGTAGYATTTTGTATTAAAGCAGATGACCACGATGCGTTTTCCAGTAACGTTACTAATAATGCATCTTCGTTGAAAACTGACCAGGTTACTGCGTAGGTTCCTTGTTACAGCTTTTCGCATATATCAGGAAGCCAGGCTCTTCTGCTTTTAACATTTAAAGTTAACTACCATCACAACACTGCTATCCAGACAAGATAACTAAGTCTTGTTACTAAAATGTAATTTGTACCCTCATCAAACTAAAATGCAAGGAGGACACCACTGCTATGAAATAGCAGGTCTCGATAAAAACAGGTGCTTTTTTCAGGTTAAGCTAACAGAACTTCTCCAGCAGGAGAGAGTGAATTGTGAATAAAAAGACTCGAACATTCACAAAAATGGGTGCCAGAGCTAACCACCCAGCTCACCTTCCTTCACTGTATCTGGTTGAAGGAGCCAGACAAAGTTTGTAGATATAGAAATACGGTTTTATAGACCAACTGAATAAAAGATACTGTCTGCTCCTGGCTTGAAGCCATCTCGGGCTGCAGACCCCTGCTGTAGAATGTGACTGAGCACATCGACACTTGCATTACCTTTGCTCAGGCGAGGAGCGCTCCTCACTGATCACCCCCACCTACTCTGCCAGGCACCACGTACCAGAGCACACATCCCAGAAGAACCCAGGAGTGCACAAAATGGATGAAACTGCACAGGAAGGTAAATTTAAGACCACCGGTATTGCACTCCAACTGCTAACAGAGGCTGAGTCCAAACAGCCAAACTTGAGCTAGTCTGAAGCAAAAGTCCCCTGAATGGTACACAGTGTGGACAACCGGGTACTCCACATCAACTGAATGGCTCTACAGATCTGCTCCTGCAGATTTGTTACATTTGTAGGTATGTCTGCATTCACAAGTAGTGTTAATGTAGATACAGCCAGTGAGCGTGCTCCACAGGTTTGTGAAGCTGCATCTCCCATGTCCTGAGAAACTATTGTAACCATGAAGGTAGCAGCTAAAYGGAGACCATCTCCATGACGGTTATTACAACTGTTCATTCCATTGTTTTTTATTACAGACATCCTTTAAAAATTTTTGAAGTTAAAATGATTAGCTTTGACATTTCCAAAAGATTGTGTCACTTCATTTCTGCCAAAACTACTCAGAAGAATAACTTCCCAGAAAATCTGCATTTTCCTAGAATAGGATTTCTCAACTAATAACAAATTCACTGACATATTTTCCCACTGCTTGTTGTCATCTCTTATCACAGATGAAAACCCAGTCCCTGAGCTTTGCTGAAGGCTTTTCTCTGCATTCAGGGAGACAGCTTTAACTTTAAAATATATGCAATAGCAAATTATACTAAATTGTATTAATTTAGCCACCTATACTATTCCAGCACAGTCTTGTGTCCAGTTTTAATCTGCTCTGCCTCAGCTTCTACCCCCTCTCCTCTTCTAGAGTTGCTTCAGATGATGCCGTGCTGTCTGTGTGGTGTGGGCAGTAGGTAAGGGTGGGAAGCAAGCTACACTCCCCCTCCCCGTTTTGCACTCTTTTGTCTCCCCTGCAAAGCACTCAAACCAAACCACACACGGAGGATCACTGGTGAAGAAAAGTGGGGTAGAAGGTCCTTGGGAAGAAGTCAGGTATTTGGGAAGAGAAGTGATGATGTTTCAGCACCTTCGACACAATCTTTTGTAATCAGACTAAAATCACCATTAAGATCATACTGGTTTGGTGGAGAAGGTGAGAAAAGTTAGTAAGGGGAGAAGGGAGAAAGCACCACCTCATCCAAATCTCATTGATTCTTGGCCGTCCAGCAAAATAAAACAGCACCATGTGAGTGGGTGGTGTTGAGATACTTGTATGCCTGGTATCAGAAAAGATTAATATGATATCATTCATCTCTACTTCAAAATTGTTTCTCTTCTCTTCCTGGCTACTGCTTTAGCTTCTCCATTTCCCTTACTTCTGAGAAACTCTGCCTTTACCATAGAGATAGAATAATTTTTGCTTAAATTTCAAAGTTAATATGCAAGAAAATACCAGCCCCCAATATTTCATTCACAAAAGGTGAAACATTATCAAAAAATATTCCTAGCCAAAATCTGAATTCCACAATAGAAACAGGAAATATTTTTTTTTCTCTCTGCATCAGAGGCAGGGGAAAAAAAAAAAAAATTAGTCTTGCAGTTGTATACAACCTGCAATGTCATATGAGTATTTTTGGATAGCCCTAACAGGATAGTAATGAAATAGTTTTATAGACCCAAATGCTTCTGAATAGATGAGTCACTTCTCAACAAAAATCCTAACTCTAGCTCTAATCCATCCATTATTTCATTATTCAGTATTACTCACTCGAAGTTGCCATGGACCCTGTATCACTGCAAGAGAGCAGTATCACTAGGAGTCAACTCCTACATCAGAATTTTGGACATGCTATTTCCAAGTGAAGAGAACCATGCTGTGAAACAGCAGAAAGAGTTACTGAAACCTCTGCCATGCTCAGAGGAAAAGGCTCAACTAGAGGCAAAAATAAAGCAAACTGTTAGACTTCTAACAAGTACAGAGGGCAGGCATAATAATTAAAAAATAAAATCTCTTGTCAAAAGTGGAAAGTAAGACTAAAGGTTCTAAATTTCTTAGAGTCCTGAAAGCAGAGCAGAAGAGTATGCAAAAAAAAAAAACAACCAAAACCAAAACCACACACCACCCAAAACCCAAAAAACCCAACAAAAAACCCAGCCAAAACAGGAAAGAGGGCTTTCCAAGTTATCATGAAGATGCTCATGAACACACAAAATCGTAACAGTCCATATAGAGCCCAAATATGGAGACCTTAAATTAAAAGCAACCAGTGGCATAAAGAAGCTCATGACAGGTTACTAATGTGCTAAACACCAACATACGGTCAAATACACAATAAGGCAAAAAATCCTCCCTCAGCCACTACTAAATTGTAGGGACAACTAATTATTAACATGCTTATGAAGTTAGTAAAGAACAGTTTAATTACAGGTTTTTGTCAAATCTCTCAGGTGACATGTCTTTCAATTTTGTTGCTCAGTTGTGTAATCATAACTTTAATATTCTTTAGATGACTTCTTGTTAAATAAGAAATTGAAACACCACAAGTAAGGGCAACTCTAAATGGTACTACTAGCTGTGCAGCAATTATGCTAATAGGCATTGCTGCACATGTATCGACACTGTAAATCTTCCCAAAATTTGGGAAATGAATGAAATAGAGCTGTTTGTGGTCACACCATCAGACATTTGGCAGTCGTCTGGATTCAAGAAGGTAGGAGAGGGGAGAGAACCTGGTTTCTATTCAGATCTTAGGGGGTTTTGTTGTTGTTTTTTAAAGTTTAGTTTAAAATACAAAAGTAAAATACTATACAAAAGAGATTAGATAGTGCCAATTTCTCTAGACCCTCACAACACTGGACGATCCCATCCAAAGCTAAATATAATTAGGCCTACTTCAAAGCCATCACTTTTTGGTCACGATCATTTTTATTCCAGTCTCATATTAATGGTGCTGCAGGTAACAGGTGATATATACACACACAGCGYCAGCAGTCAAATCTAAGCCATCAAAATCATGCTATGTTTGTTAAAAACAAAACCAAAACAAAACCAAACCCAAAAAAACACTCTCTGCCCATCAGCAAAGGTGCAGCTTCGTCACAACATTGTCACTGTAAAAAACAAAACACCCCCCCCCTCCAAAAAAAACAACAAAAAAACCCAAAACCAAACCAAAACACACCACATGCAAGAGATATTATACATTAATTTCAGTAGATTCCTTAAGGCAATGGAAACAATGTTTTAGAGTCTATCACATGTAAGTACATAAATATCTGTCCATGGGCTCTTTACACTTTTGAGTACTGTGAAGATGACATTGAAGTTACTCAAACTACAGTGTAACCATCCAGCAAAACTAATGTTTCATACAGTGTAAACAGCATTGAGTTCATCTGCAGTGCTTAAACTGTAAGGAACATTTGTAAGCCTACTATGTTTTAGGTCTATCTTCAAAAAGCAGACTACAAAAATAGTGACACATGAAGACCAAAAATCTTTCACATTTTGCATAACCACAAACCAGTGAAAATGTGGTGACAGCAACACATCCACATAGCATGTCAGACTTTGCTTGTGTCCAGTTTAAAACAAGCCCTTTGATAATAAAATTTACCCATGCAAAAAACCCGTACAGTGTCAACTGCTAACACTCGCTATAGAAATCATTGAAGAATGGAGATTCTGTAACAAGCAGCACTCTCACAGAAGAAACCCAGAATAGATAAAATGCTTTTAGGTTTTATTTGCATGCTGCTGTGACTGAAAAGGCTCAACCAAATGCAAAAATATGGGGTTTTATCATCTGTAAAATACATTTTTCTATAGAAAATAATACGCACACACAATTTCATTATACACACAGATCCTTCCCTTTTCAAAACTCCAGATTCTCCTCCCTCGGTGGTCAGGTTCTTCGCTGACCCTGTTTTCTCGCACTCATGATGTCCACTTCTCACCATACGGCATGGCAACCAGAGGGAGACAATGCAAGCAAAGAGGCTCCCTTGCAGCAGTCACTTCCCACATATATTGGCACTCCAGTTAAGCCACCTGACTTCCTTCTGGTGCAGTCATTCTTAGGGCGAAAAGGATTTTAAGAAGTTGGATATAAACCTGGACTTCACTGAAAGATAGGGATAAATCTGAAAAAGAGTTTTCTTAAGTGAGACTTAATACTTTAACTTTTCTATCTAGACTACATCTGCAATTTTATCCCTGAAAGTAATGATTCTAGTGGGATTCCACATATACACAGGTATACAGATATATACAGATGCCTGTACACCCCAATTTGCTAGATCAAGGCCTCTGTCATAGCATCTTAATCTGATTTCCATGGTTTTCTTGCCTTTCTTATGCTGCTTTGTTTCTTCTCAGTTGTGACCTGGGCCAATTTTCCCCATAGTGTTTAGATATTTAAACAAATACTCATGAAAGATTTTGAAAAACACTTAGACACTTAACTCATATTGACAAATATCTGCCCCCTACTTTCCTGTAACTAGTCTCAGAATAAATAGCACATACAGGGGCTTCCAATACAGTTTTTATTGCAAAAATGGTGTGTTCTTATGTGTGCTGTAGACTATGCTTGCTTTGTGCCACATGTATTTTCCAAGTCCGTGGTATTAGACATGAATACGCATTTTGTATTAGGCTATATTCACGTCTTTTGAGTTACTGGTTTGCATACATCATCTGAATTCCTTTCTGCATTAATGATTATTCTGAATAACAACCGAGATTATTTGATATGTTCAAAAAAATTCTGCTCACTCATGAAAAACAGAGCAGCTATTATGGAAATAATTATTTTTCAAACCTCCTTTAATTAAACAGAATATTTKGGGGGAAAAATCATGTCAAAAAGGCACAGGAAATCAAAGTAAGACTTCACCAAACAACTAAGTGTCTCGGGGAAAATGTAACGACATGAATTCAGATCGTTATGATGCAGGGGATATAAAAACTACTAAGAGAAAAGAAAAATCTGACAGATTGTGTGCCCAGAACTGATACAGTTTTAGGGAAGTATCTGACCCGAAGAGAGTCAGTCAGGCAAAGTTATTTCAGCAGCCCTGAGCAGAAAGCCACAGCCAACAGAACTGACGGTGTTCAGAAACGAGGCTTTCTGAAGGAAACGGAAAAGGTCCATATGGCTGCGGTTTATCTGAAGATAGCCAGACTATAGAAGATACTAAGAAAAGAGAAACAGTTGAAATCAAGTTCTCTTTTTTTGAGGGCTGAGTGGTTTTTTGTTTTTTTTRGTTTTTTTTGTGTTTTGGTTTGGTTTGGTTTTTTTAAAGGAGAATTTAATCCCATTTACAGAACAGTAGCTGCTCGTTTAATTTAAAGTTTCCATCTTTCTAGACAACGCACCTACTAAAAGAAAACCCCAAGAAAGATCTTAGAGCTATCAACTGGAAACTTATCTCTAAACTTTTATGCAAGTACACCTTGACAAAAAAAGGTTGAAACTACTAATGAATCTGTGTGGCCAGTCACACACCATGAAGTGCATTGTCACAAAACTAGGTCCGGAATAAGCTTGCACAAAACCATCTCACAGTTCAAGACCAGACCTGACCATAAATCAGCACCTGTTCAGCTTCTTGCCAAAGTCTTCTGAGGGAACTATGTCCCAGGGCAGCTTGGATGGCTGGCTCGAGAAAGGGTGGGAGCCAACATTTCCTGATCCTTAGTCCCATACTTTAAAAGATGGCCCTCCTCCTGGTACACCAAATGTGAGGATACTCTACAGAAAACATAGAACACAGATAGCACTACAAAAAGCTGAGGGTGAACAATTAAATTCACAGCAAGATGCAGCACACCTGTAAAGGCTAGTACCAAGTTTTGGATTAGGATTGCATCCCAATCCTAAATTTTATCCTATTCCTTTTACAAGGGGGGAAACAAAACCGCCATCCACCAACCCCCTCCAAAACTAAATTTTTCTTCAACTCTTTATATAGTTTTTAAAGCGCACCGCTTTTCCAGAGCTTGTTGGTGCCTCTCTGGCACTGGCCGCAGAATTTCTGACCCGACTTCAAAGCTGAGCACTGGAATCGGGGGTAGCTGCACTCTACAGCGTACAAGGGGAAGGGAGCTCACTGCAGGGCAGATCAGAGGCTAAATCCTGATCCTGGCTGGCTCCTTTACTTCTTTTTAAAAGAAGTTCTTTAAGGGCTAAGTCTATTCCATGCTTCCTCATATTGAGCYGTCAGTGAGCAGAGCTAATGTAACAGTTTCTCCAGGAACCGTAACTTCTTTCATTTACGCAGGAAAAAAAAAAAATAGTTAAAGCAGAAACAGTACTTTTAGAATTTAGTTTCTAAACTTCTAGTTACATACCTGAGTAGAAATGAGATTATTTTGAAAAAGTTGTTGGACCTTTCACTTACTTAAACAAGATACACTGGTGCCTTGAATATTCAAGTCTGCTCCTCAGAAGATCATACAATGGGTTTGTCTGCCCATGGGGAACTTGCAACCCTGTTACACTTAATGCCGTTTAAAAATGCTGCTCCATGCCTAACTAGAGATTATGGAGCCTAACTCTGAACACCATTTGTTTCAACATTTTGGTCTCAACTATGATTAATTTTTAAAAAATAACTAAATATGTAAACCATGATTTATATGTATTCCTATGAAGACAACGTCAGCAGAGGGTTGTATCACCATTTTGAGGCAATTAACTCCAGACTCAAATTGAGGTACTCCAGCAGSCCAGTCTGAGGCACCTCCAAAACCCCCAGGCCAGCATCCTTCACCACTACCAGGTAAGGGAAAAAAATCCTAAACAAACATTTCAATTAGTCTGCATAGTTTACAAGTGTGTAAATCCACAGCACAAGTGCACAGAAACAAGTAGTGATTGCTTCCTCTAAAGTATATTCCCTGAAAATAGCATAAAAATATGAAATCTTATATAATGTAAAGTCTGGTAGGAATTCAGGAAAAATAAGCATAATTCTACTTTCCTCCTGTTCTGGCCAACTGATTAAAAAAAAAAATGTAGTAAAGGCAACTTTCAGCTGCCCAGTTGTGTTTGCTCACATTCAGTACCAATGATCAGCTTTCCAGATACCAACATGCTTTCTGTAAACAGGGTTTTAAAATAGAAATCTATACTTCACCTGAAGCTTTAAGTGTTGTTCCTTGGGCATCTAGTGACACTGTTAGGTTATACAGCTAGTCACTAGCTAGTTACAGCTAGTTCAAGAACAGCTCAACTCTCCTGCAATATCTACAGCTAAACTTGAATAAAATATTGAGATGCCCTACTGTGAGCCTTTCATTTTTCTAAATCAGAAGCATTTTATTTCATACTTAAAAGTGCTCAGTCRATTCTAAAAGTAATACTAAGCCTGGTTCTAATTTGTATTGCGCCTTTTAAATATCTTCAGAAGACTGGATTTCCACGCCCTCTCCCAAAGTGCAATCAAGTCGTCTGGGTACCCTGTGCAAGCTCCACACACGCTAGCACCCAGCACCAGCCAAAAAGAACCTCAAACAGCATTTAATAAAATCTTATTATAATAGTAGGATTGGCCTTTTTCAAAATTGATGCGACACACATTTTCTTATCATTTCATTGCAGATAAAACTTACCAGGAAAAGGCTTGGCAACAATGATGGATCCTGTAAGAATCTTCAAGAGTGAATCACGATGATTACTACAAATGCTGATTTTATAACTGCAAGAAAACTTTGAGAGTCTCCATTTTAACAACTTTGTATTTTATGTTCTAAACTGTATGGGATTTTTTTCTATTCCATTTTACCATAGTAAACTRAAATATTTCAAAATTAGTAAGTTTTTCTAACATTTACTTTTTGTTTTTAAACACAGAAGTAAAAGGCATTGGCTCATGCCTTGTGGCTTAGAAACTGAAAAATAATTCTACTGGCTTACTAAATTTGGCATCACAGTGAGATACTTATTTTGCTAGTTGGTTTTAGCAAAATGTTTAGTGTTTCTTAAGTTATGTGTGTACACTGCAGATTACACAACTGTACACTTCAGCTAACTTGTTTCGTATAAAAAAGTTGAAGCAAACATAGACCATCCCTTTCAAATAAGACATGGGAATTTTCTTTTAAAGACCATCTAAAAAAGAAAACCACAGGCATCAGAACAGTCTACCTCTGTTTATCTAACGACGAGATGGCAAAAGCCTTTCAACTAGTGATGCATCCAATACCTGCTATTCTCCCACTTTTGTTACTGCAAATTGACATCAAGGATGCTAAACCGTAAACATATACTGGGAAAATTTTAATGTCAAAGACATTGTTCAGAACCATCTCAAGCACCTTTTCTTTCTGTCTCACTCTGCACCTCATCAGGTTGAGACCCGCACCCAAATTGCTTGTTCAGTTAAAACAAAAAGCCAAACAAAAACCTCACAACTTGGTATTTGTTTGATCTACACCCAATCAATACAATGTTTTTGCAGAACATTTATTACACTAATCACTGGACAAGCACTTTTTTTGTGGTCATGGACCACATTAGTATTCCCATGTAGTAAGACAGACAACAAGAAATGAACCTTAAGAAGTGGTGTTCGGTGCAATACACAGAGACCAAGAGCAGATGCAAGAAATACGAAGGATAATCTCCAAATTTAAGTTCGCCTGTGGATAGTGCTCAGCTTCTTAAGAGCTATAGGTGTAAAATATCCAAACAGATTAAGTGATATTATTGCTTTCTAAAATTGCACACTGATACTGTATGGCAATACCTTCTTCTTGAGCAAGTAAATATCCTTTGGCTTTTCATGACACAAACCTCTATAGTAAAGGAGGGAATGGAAAGTCTGCAAGACTACAATATATATATAAACCGACTGCTGCAGTCAATAATAGCTAAGCTTAAATTTCACTGCGATAAAAATCTTGCTTAGCTCACAGTGCAATGTGAAAGCCACAGACCTGCCCATCACTCCCTATTTAGCTACATGGAGCAAGACTGTAATTTGTCTGTACGCCCTATGTGTGGCACTATGTCACAACTGCCCTACGTGAATGGATTATTAATTTTTTTTTTTACATAAATACAAATCTCAGTAAAGTCAAAAAGACTATGATCACATTTTTATCTTTTAATCTTTTTCAATGTCACTTTACAAATTTTTAGCAGAACAGAACAGCTGTGTGTTTGCACCTGCACTTTATGAGGTAATAGTGATTATGTCTCAGTGTGTAAAAGTGTGGCCATTAGTACCTACCAGATAACATGTTGTTCAGATTATAGCATAAAGTAATACCAAACCATCTTTAGTCAATCTTAGTGCACAAGGCACTAAGTTTTTCTTTTGACTTTTGTGAGCAAGATTTTGTGTATTTGTAAAAGACCTATTACACACACATATTTGCAGTTTAAAATGACTCTTGTTTATGACACATACAGCAATGAAAACTATATCCACAACTGGTAATGTACTGTTTTAGCAAAACAAGAAAGAACTTACCTGTTTGAAAAAGAACACTTGAYAAACAACACTCACAAACTACTTCCGCACCGGTATCTACTGGAGTTTCCACCAGCACCCATCCCTCTAACTAGAGTGTCCTCACAAAGGTAACTGAAAGTTACACAAGGCTAACAAGTCTAGCTTTCTTTCTACCACCTACAATTTCAGGATTCACATTTTCAATTTAATATTCACATCCTTAGACTATCCAAAAGCTCAGACAGACCTGCAGCATGAAGCCCCACTCTAGCTTTATAGGTGAAAATGAGATGTATGATCCAGAGTTAGTATGATGCCTCTGATTCTGAACGTCCTTTGGACAAGTAAGTAGAGAAAATATATTACTGGAATTAGGGGGAGAAAACTGCTTAGAAATCTAATTAAAGAGAAATTTCAGACTATTACTTAAGAAGTCATTACACCATCTCTACAGGCTGAAAGCTGCTGTTTTCCTTAACAAAAGGAAGGGGGAAAAGCCTAGAAATTAAGAGTGGATTCTCAATCACAGTAACAATTAACATTGTGAATGCTGCCAAATTTCAAATKAAGAAAGAATAAGTGTAATCTGTAAACCAAGGACTGATATCAGCAAACTTAGAGCAAAACCACCTTGTATCACTAGCTCAACAAGAGAGGCCAGCCTAGGAAACCGATTCTTTTAGGCATTTACACTTCATTATCAGGGACACTCACAACATCTGAAAAAATAGTATAGATATCTAAATAAAAGTATCACCGCTCGATTACAAAAATCCAAAGAGTTTTAAAAATAATACATAGTTGTGTAGTTGGTAAATGTTTCAAGGACAGATGGGTTAGGGATAGGTAAAAGATGAGCCRCCCTTCCCACCTTCTCCCTCAAATTCTCCCATCTATTGAGAGAATAAAGAAACACGAGTTTGAAATATTCCAAGATCATCTTACTCCTTGGGTGCATGCACGAGTGCAGGAGTCCACAGTATGATTCTTCTGCCAAATGGCAAGCACCAAACCAATTATGCAGGATAAACAGCAAAGTGATTATCTAACCACATCTGCTAATGAATTACAGGCATCTCAGCAGTGGAGATACACTGCTATCATTGCACCGATAAAATGCTTAAAGCCAGTGTCCTAAAACGAAACTATCATTACATTAGTTACCAAGTACTCACCATGCCTATGGGTGCTTCAACTGTAGCATCAGTGAAGAAGAGTTTATTATTGGAAAGGAAGACCATCAAAGCAGAGTTGAGCTATAGCTCCCGAATCTTTATGGATTTGAACTACTTTTGATTGAGCCATCAAGGTCCCCTGGCTCACATCACTTCTGGCTCCCAGAAGACTGGGAATTCAGATTATTTAGCTGCTTGGTGCAGGGTTTTAAATCAGAGATTAATTTTGAAAATTGTTTTAGCTATACATTTTTTTGAGAGGTACTGAGAGGTAATCTACAATTTTGAAAAAGTGTGGTTGGTATCTAGGCACCTTCATAGACGCATTAACATCAGTTCGCTGTTTCACAGGACAGAGTTTACACATCAAAACTGAACAACTTGATTTATTTAAAATTCACCTCAAAATGCATTATGTTTAGTTTCTTTTTTAAAATGAACATTCAAAGCATCAAAATATTACTAATTTAAAAAGAACCTTTGTTAAGAATAAGATAATTTACATACTGTAGATTGTGGCTGTGAGGGGAGAGAAACAACCAATGGTAGATTAGGCACAGTACTAAGGCCAACATGCCAGAAAACAACACAGCTCTATGCTCAACTTTTAAATGATCTGGACAAAATAAAACAATTGGGCGGGAAAATAAAACCAGCTGCTTACTTGATGGTGTTTGTGTAAAAAAAAAAAAAAAGTGTTAGTAAGTTTTCTATCTAGACCTAACTCATTCACGTATTTAAAGAACTCTATCTTCTTCCAAATAAGAAAAAAAATGTTTCTAAACCAAGGCAGATTATTATTTGGAACTGGCATAGTAAAATAGAGGATCACAGTATACAGAGCTTAAAATCCTGTACCAGGAAAGAGCAACAAGTGGTTTACAAGGGGATCATTTAAGTATATTATCTAATTTTTAAAAACAGAGATATAAAATATCAGTTGCATAGGGATTTAAATATAAGGCCAAGCAGGAGATTAAAGTAAAATAGAGATCATAAGAAGGGCACTATGGTGTCAAAACATAGTATTTCCATTTGAATTAATGTGTAATTCAAAATCACAGTATTTTGCTAGTACTACAAACAGTGAATGTCAAACTGTCCCATTAATCTTGAACTGAAAACTGACATTAGAACTTCTAAATAGTACAAAACTAAAGCTCATTGTCTAAACCTGATCAGTGTATTAGCACAATAGTGCTTGGTACGTACCTGATTTATATACTCTACCTTCTGTAAATAATATAAAGGTTATTTCTTGTTAATAAGTGTGAGATCACAATATTACTGCATGCCATCAGTGGTTTGCAGGCTTACTTGATATTTAATTATTCAGTCTTTAAAAGTGTAAGATCCCACCCTGCAGAATCTTCACCCATTGAACACAGAACACTGTCATTAATAAAATACAATAGAAGTTCCACCACTAACAACTAACATAGAAGCCAGGATTGTAGGTCTAAACCCAGTACAGTTCATTATTATTAACTCACAGCAATTTTTGTTAGGAAGGTAACCTGTAGACTTCCAAATAATCTTGCGTGTATTAAATATAAACAAGTATGTAACTAACGGTCGTCTCTTGGCATTTCAAGTAGATTATTCAATTGTGAAAGTATTTCTGCAAAATCAATTTTAAGTTGCTAAAATGAAGTTCAAATATTACTTTCCGTATCTACATGTAGCTTAATTAACCTAAAATTGTAAGGAATAGTAGTGTAAGGAAAAAAAAAAAATTCTCCAGATGAATTAGGCGTTAAGGTACACTAACTGGGAATACCTGAACCAACATTGTAACTGAAAAAGTGCATAAACATAGTAATACTACAAATGTGTTAACTACAGAACAAAAGGTTTTCTGAAAGCTAAGCGATACTATTTTACATGTTATTTACAGGTTGCAATATTTCCAGAGACCACAGAGCCAATTTGCGATCTTAAAATTCCTTTGATATATTCGAAGTGTCCTTTGGCTTCCATCCTATTCGGTCAAGAACCTATTCACACACCAGTGAATCAGGTACTGTACGGTCAAATGACACTGCCATTGTGGTTCTGTAATTCTTCAAAATTCACTCCTTTCTGTTCTTTGAAGAAAAAGCATTATTTTCATTTCACGCTTTTCGTAGGCGTTTCAGATTCTGTAGACTGTCTCCCATCAGTCCATGCCTCTCGTGTGCTCTTCAGTGCTAGCGTTTTCTGCTGGTCTACCACAACGTAATCAACTCTTTCATCTGCCACGCTGCTGCCTGAACCACTGCTCTTTTTCTGGGAAAGGCAAGGGAGAGTGAAAAACATATGTTAAAATAAATTAACAACAGAAAGCAAGTAGATGTCCCAAACAGATATAGAACAAGCACAGGCTTCTCTGAAAGGTCCAACATAGGCTCTCTGATTGACCATTTGACAAACTAGTTAAGGTGATCTTGCTGGAGGCTCCCTCTTTCCCAGTAACTACTTGTGAAGAAATTTTAAACTCTTGATGGCAGAAATGCAAGAGTTGAAGATTTGCTTACCTTACGAGGTGGGGTAGATTTTCCTGAATCTAGGTCCAGATCTAAGTATTCTACTTGTTTATCTCCTTTAGGTTTTACCATAGGGCTGCTTCCTCCATCAAGACTGTTGCTTCCGAACAAATTCTGAAATTATAATATAAATAACTTCAGCTGCAAACATACATGCTAACGGTCCATATTACCAAATACGCTTATTATAAACTGCCAAAATTTTAAAGGTTAAAGAACCGACTGAGAGCTCTTGCAATCAGTTAAACCATGCAAATTCTATTGACATTGTATAACAAGGGGATATATTCTAAGTCAAAACTGGGACAGAGTTGAAAGCCAACGGGGGGGAAAAACCCCAAAACCAACCCCCCAAATTTAAGGTTGCCACCAAACCAATCTGTGCCTTCCACCTAATGTCCCTTTCATATCATGAGTTAATGGAGTGTGGTTTGTTCTTTTTAAATGAAGTTGTTACATCTCAAATTTAGCGTTACTTAAGTACAAACTTTTTTATTTCCTTAAATTGCTGTTAAATACCTTACAAGAATTTCAGCCTTACAATAGTGGCAAAACTTCAAATGAAACTTTTACATTTCATTCAAAAGCCATCATGATTAAGCTGAAAATCAAAAAGTGTTATTCAATTGATAAGACCAAAAGATTAAAACTTTGGAAAATTTGTGTAGGGCTGCCTGAACTGAAGTTGCATTGTATATACCTAAATTTCAATTAGCCCAGACTTTTACAACCTCACCTCCTCTGTCCTCTCCCAGCCTGATCCCTCCCTCTTAACAGGTGTTATAGGAACAGTACAATAGAAGGACTCTTCTCTAAAAGATAAAGAAAAAAAAGGAAGACAGAGGGCAGCAGTCAGCAAAAAATGAAGAGGAAGGCAGAAGGAAAGACAGAAGGGTAAGGCTGACAGCAACTTGAAAGAAAAAGCAGAATATTGCAGATTTTATTAAATAAAACAGAAGTATGACATGTCCAAACAAGATGCTTCGAAGCTGATGACAGAAAAAGATGAAAAAGTATGGACTCCTTTCTAAGATGCAGTTGGAACAAATAAAAATTTCCAAAACGTCTATGTAATTGGCACATTTTAAAACAAAGGCCTTGAGATATCTGGAAAAGTTCAGGTTCTCTAGGAAATAAAATATTTTATGGGTTAAAGCTTAATGGGCTGGGCTTTTTAAATTGAAGTTATCCATTATATCTGTATCGTCCAACTCATTTAATATTAAGTGGTAACAAGGAAAAACACAAACAACTGAGACAAAGTTCATTTTTGTTGCCCAAATYCTCTAAACAAATTTCTGCATATTTAACATACAAAAATCAAGTTCTGTATCAATGTTTCCAGCATAAATAAAAAAGCTATTACTCTTTAAACAAAAATTAATCTGTTATTTCAAACAAACTAGACAGGCAGAACATACGCATTAGAAAACAGAAACTTTAAATATACGTAAATGAAAATGAAAGGAAATCTGTAGAACAACCTTAAAGAATGAACGGTGCAAGCAAAGAGAAGATATTAATGACAGGCCGTCTGAGCTGTGATATTAATTATACCATCTTGGCACTGAAGTTAAACCCCTGAAACGGCACTGTAACAGTCAACAGAAATCCCCAATTTGAACTGCGATTCTGCTGCAGGCAGAACTGTGGGAATAGGCGATTCCAAACCTTTGTGTAAAATGGGACGTTTCTTGCATTTGTAAAATGGGACGTTACCAATTACTTACCAATGCCTCTTGCAAGGGAGGGGCTAAGTTTTTACACCATCGGCTCCCCACTGCTGAAGCGCACTTCACCTGGGAAGCACGCCTGCGCTGCCGGCAGGTCAGACATGGTACAGAGCACAAGCCAGGATGCTCTGCAGGCTCGTGAGCTTGCACCGAGTCAGAGCTGCCGCAGAGAGGTCAGCAGGAGGGGCTCGCTCTGGCGGACCTAAGAGGCAGTATCCAGAGGCAGCAATGGTGAGCTGGAGGGGAGGCAGACTGGAGGAGATCAGGGAGGGTATCCAGAGCAGCAGGGGATGGGGAAGCAAGCAGCATTGCGAGAGGAGGAGAGTCCAGGGTGCAGTGAAATGGGCTAGCACATGCCATATAAGAAGGCAGACAAACGAACAGAACAAAAAAGGTGCTAGACAGGCCCTCCCCAAAGAACGTCTTTCATAACGCTTTAAAGATGAAAAATGCTGCTGTATTCCCTACTAAGAACCCAAGCCGTAAAAATGTGGTGAATGCATTGAACTATTTTGAACAAAAAGCTGAGCTAAAGACACAGGTTTTCCTCCAGTGCTTTAGGAGTATTCTGGACCACATTTTAGTTTAGGCCTAGGTCTAATGCTACTCTCTTACTTTAAAATACTATCATTGGTTCTTCTTTTTCTCTCTCTCCTCCCCCCCAACCAAACAAAAACCACAGCATGCATCATTAACTTTTCCTAACTAGCTCTTCACTTACTGCACTGCAAGCTGAATATCTGAAACTTTATTATCTGAGAAAATTCTCCCTGAAAGAGGAAAAAATACAGATATTCAATACACAAAGACCCCTTCTATCCTTTTTTTTTTGAAAGAAGCCTAATAAAAGTACACATAGCTCAGTTTTTATAGAATGTAAACAACAAATATCAATCCTTTTTTTTCCCCCCTGTTCCTTCCACGCTTCTTGGAAGATGTCCTGTTAATAAAGGTTTTTAAGCCTGTCTCAGAGGTCTTAAGACAGTTTATTTCCCTTGATGTCATAATACTGAACTGGTGCATAGCCCAGGACAAGCAATTACAGACAAGAGAAGACAGTTTCTAGGGAAGAGGAAAAAAAAAAGTCATGTATTGAACTGTTTCGTACAATAGATAAGTATACTAACCATTCTCTTTATATACGACTATGCTCTTAACTTCTTTAGTGAAATCTTACCAAAATTCGTGGTTTTCTATGGAGATTTTTTWATTATTATTTTGATCTAGAAGCATAAAGGGAGTGATGTTGAGTGGAAGGATTTGTGTTTGCATGATTTAAAAGTAAGGACTGCACAGGAAGAGAGTAGTTAAGAYGTAGATTTTACATACTGGGTCTTCAGTGGACTGATTTGGATTCATGGATACATAATTCTCTTCACTGTCGTGCGAGTCACTGCTGGAAGTTGTGCTATGAACTGAATCCGGTCTGGGAGACATGGGAAACCTGGAGGAGCTAATTACCAGGAATTATTTTACAAACAATACATCTCGAATATCTTAAACCTCCTGGTAAACAACAAAAATAAACATATTAGAGCTGAAATTTTCATTCAAGTTTACTAGAGTGTCACATTTTTTGGTTATACACAGTCCCTTATATTTAATATTACAAAATAAAAATTCGTATGGACACACTTTGTTTCAATGCACATGTGCATATATACATACACACACACATATACACACACACACACACACTCTTCCAAAGGAAACTTCAATTTGTATTACACAGGCTAAAAATATAATACAGATGTACACACATTTATTAACACTCTAGTCAACGAAAACAATTAATCCGAATGAGGAAAAGCTAAGAAACTTACTCTCGTGCAAAGCTTCTGGTGATAGGAGATCTAACTGGGGCTTGTAATTCTTCCCATTCAGGCAGAGGTTTTATTTCTAGTGGAGCTGGTTTTGCTATATAAGAAACAGACAATCTTAAAGCATAGAACGTTCCGAAACAAACTTATATTTAATAGCTTTTCAAACCCTAAATACCAAAAAAATACTATTTTTTAAATAGTAAACACTAGTTAGGAAAAGGAGACATTGTTCAGTTCTCAGAAAGCCATGATATATTAACTTATATTTTTAATCTTTCCAGGTACTGAAAAGCAACATCAATTAGAAAAAACCCCACAATTTAAGAATTTTGCAAGATATACTTGTACATAGTGATTCTGCTTTGAAAAGAGACTCTGAAAATGGCAGCATCATGTTCTGTCTTTACTCTGCCATGATGACTTGTTGAACTGACGAGCCCAGGGTAGGGTTGATGGACTGTTTCAGCTTAAACTGCCAGCAGAGCCAACTCTGGGTACTTTTCTTGGCTCATGGACAATTATTATTATGCAAACTCTGCCCTCGCTGCATACACGTGCCCTTACTGATGAGGTTTCACAGCGCAAAGTGTGGGCAGAATCTGCAGCTAAGACTTAAGTTCGCAAAAGTGAGAGATGAGCCAACACGCGGCTTCAATTCCAAGAGGTGCTTGGCTTGCTTCAGTGCTTATCAACAGATGAGCAGAGTAGCGGTGTGTTTGTGCCACTAATGACAGCTAACATCATTCTAAAAAAGGTGCCATTTTTAAATTCCATTTTCAGAACAGAATCACAAATAAGAGTATTAGTGAGAAACGCATTATCCCTCCCTCCAGCTTGTATGTTTCACCCCTCCTAAATGTTAGGGGGGCGAAAAAAAAAGTATCATCTATTCTATCTTAGGACTTGTGGGGAGGGGGGAAATCACATACAGTCAAACTGCTGTCACAGTTTGAATCTCAACTTCATCCTTCCTAAAACTGTTTTTAGAAAATAAAATGCAATGTCATTATAATAACACCCCTTCCTCTCCTCACCACCCGCCCCTCCATCAGTTTGCTGCTTATTAGCAGATTTACCAAGATCAAATGTCAGGCACGTAGCACTAGTTCATGTGGAGTAAGGGCTGTCATAAGTGACCACATGAGGAACTGACAGAAATCAGTTGCTTAATCAGTGTCGTTGTCTCACAAGGAAAAAGCAGAACTGTACTCATTATACTCACTCTTCAGGTTGAGTTTATTGAAAAGTCAGCTCTCTTACATATTGAACATAAGGACTCATGACTCAAATTTTCTGGATAAATATCAGTCTTTAGTATCCCAAACAATTTTCTCCTTTTCTCTGTAAAGAAGTCATAATTACACACTCAAAGCGTATCAAGCCTACTCCAGTAATTCTGCCACTTTAACCCCCTTGCTCATAAAAAGCTGTCACCACAGACTCAGAAGAGGAACTACAACTCACCTATCTCAAGATACAAGGTATCATATGAGGTAAGAGTGGCAGAACCGAACTTGACGTAGGCAAGATGATACTAAAGCTTGAGTGACACAAAAATGACCAGCTTAGCTCAAGTCCTCTGTAAAGGCCTGAGACTACATGGGAGGTATAATCGGTGGGCAAGGTACTGCTCCAGCAGAAAGAGAGTAAGGACTTTGTCCAAAGCCCACTGAGAACAGCAGGAATATTTCATCCAGTGGCAATGGGCTTTAACAACCAAAGGTAATGATCAGTGACACTTCTGCAAGATTTTTAACAGTATTTGTAATCTCYTCTACTTCTTGTGGCTATACCAACTCAGCACCTTCAATAAAGCCCATTAGAGTAACTGCAATKCTCATTAAGATGCGTAAATAAATCTCTGTACTAGTAAATGGTCAGAGGATCAGTATTTTGCTTTATTTCAGTGTTTAGCCAACAGCAGGAGACTCAAGTAAACTCTGATTTCAGGTTATTGCCTAACGAAAGTTATCAAGCAACTTACAGGTAAGTCATATATACTTGCTTCTAAATAAACAGACAAAAATAAATCCAAAATATTAACAGCTAAAACTTAAGAGATCAGAACACCCACGTTAATGTCAAGGAAATGTTTCCATGCGCTGTTCAAGCCAGAAAGACTTTAATTCCTTATATAGGAAACTTTTTGCTTGGCAAGGAAAACGCATCCATGATCTTAGATTATAATAGAAGTAAAAAGACTATACAAGAGTTAAAGTTATTCTAGAATAACAGTTTTCTTAATTTTTGTTTTACTTATTTTTATAAAGCTCCATATACATACAGTGCTAAAGTACATACCCTTTCTTCTTGTAGTAAAGTCACCTATGGTTTGTGAATCAGTTCGCTCTAAACCATGTGGTTTAGGTCTTAAAATTTTAGGACTTTGACCTAATTGGTAAAAAGAAGACTCTCTTAATAATATTCTATTTGTAACTGGAAAATGGAATTTTGTAAATAAACAGCACAACCCCCTGCAGAAAGGTTAATGCCACAAGCATAAGCAAGCTGCTGAAGGAGAGTTTTACAGTCTAGCTAGGTCTTACACTAAGGGCTTAAGCACCAAACCAGAAACAAAGAAAACACTGCATGCAAGTATTGTGTCGGAGGCAAGCATAAAAGGTGTACAAAAAGGCTAAAAAGTGCATCAACAAATATTGTAACTGATCATTAACTGGTTAACTGGTTTCAAGTTGCATTACATAAAAAATTCCATATTTGAGGAATATCTAGCATGACAGGAGAATAGTCATGTTTCAGATGCAAGCTGAGGTACCCTCAAAGAAATTAAATCCTCTTTAGTTACAATATTACTTTGGAAGTAGTGATACTCTTGCAAGGTCTCCTATCCACTGTGCATCTCCCACTTGAGAAGCCCCAAGAATCTTTTTCCACACTGTATTTGTTAAACTTGTTCCCCAGAGGTCTACATCTGTCTGTACCAAAAACACCTCTCCGACCTTGCAGACACAGGGGGACTTTCTTTCCAAGCTCCCAGCCTGCATACTGTCCCCCTACCACGGCACAACCCAACCTCCACCACAAATGACCCTGTCATAAAATTACATTCTCTAAACCTTGTTTTAATTGTATATACCTATATACAAGTGCAGTARATGCACTAATCATTCCCTAATATGTTACGCTATCATACGCTATCATGCTATCATGTTATCAGCATAACATTCCCCTATGTTATGCTATCACACAACATAACACTTCAGATGAATCTGGTAACAAGGTGAAGAGTACAAACTAAGAAAACATTGGAGTCAATAAGCTCCCTACAGGCAGTAATATAACCCCTCTCCCAACAAGGGAGTTCTTAGCCACCTTGACCAAACTCTGCAACTGTTTCAGGTCACATTGTCTATTTTAAATAAATATGATCAATAATGCATAACAACCCTAACCTTTCATGAAAGTCTATCTGACAAAGTGTTAATATTAGAAAAGGCGACTGCCTTCAAGTGGTACACCAAGAAGCCATATGAAAGGTAAATCTTTACAATAAACCAAATGAAAAGTTTAAGTCTGATTATGTTAGAAAGTTGCCCTACAGCACACAATGGAAAAAGGACTGGCACAGACTCAGATGTGGGCTGGTACTACCAGCAATGAGTGAGAATGCTTTGTAAAAAATAAACTTGGCAACAAACACCAGAAGTTTGCAAATCTCTACCCCAAGGGTTTTGCATATGAAGTGCTCTATTAGTGTTATCACTGAAGTATTGGGAATAATCAAGTAACAACAAGAAAGGTAAACAGAAAGGTTTTGTACTGTATCGTAACTTCTACACAGTGCTTCTGAGAGACCATGCAGGTAAGACAAAATTTATTTATTTACTAGTAGTGCTGCATAGCAACTTCCTTAAAAAGAAAAGGACATGAAATGATTTTCACAGACAGTTCTTTTCCAATTTCAAAATCAGATGCTCCCTTAAATGGCTCGAAGTGCCGATGAAAAGACCAAGCAGTTGGGCAACGCTGACCAAAGACCCAGATTGTGAAGTGGTACACAAAGCAATTCTGTAAAGTATGCTGTTGACTGGAGCTAAGTCAAAAGCATGACCCAACATGTTGGCATAGTTCATTCTGAGCTGATTTGATATTCATAAGTGTCTTGCCTACAACTCTATGATAAAAGCTTGCCTATATAAAAAGACCAAGATCTTAAAATCGATTGAACCAATGTAGAAGTTCAAATTCAAACACCTTTTGTTAAGAACAATTTGATGCTGAATATCATTACCTAATCATATTAACTTTGTGTTCCACAGTTTTATAATCAGATTTAAAAGAAATTTGGCCCAATACAACTCAATTTAAAATGCCAATCAATGCATTGACATACAAGCACAGATTTTAAGTACAGTGAGAAATCTAGCAGAGGTAACAGGGTCAATGAAATTATTTAACCAGTGTGTACTTTATAACCTCTCTGCTCTTATAGCCAAACATAGGCTGAAGTGCCTGAAACCCGTAATACAGAAGATAAGCGCAAGGAACTCAGGGCTATGACTCACTATTTCTACTTTTGTTAATGATGCTAAATGTGGTCTCGTGCAGCTAACCTTCCTGAACTATGATTATCCCCATTTGTAAAATGTGGATATTATGTAATTGCCTGCCTCATACTTAATTTAGCACTTATAAACCATTCTGAGACGTTCAGAAGAGCTATATAAATAAGTACAGGTCCCTATAATATTTCTCTTCTGCATCAGACAAGAACATACAAAATGTTCCAGCATAAAATAAACTCACTGAGCTTTCATCTCTTGCTGCTGAAAGACTGTTCAACCTAAATAAATTTGGTGGCAAAACAGCTTGCTGCTACCAACCAGCCAGGATAATGCAATTCCTCTAGTTTAATATGTCACAGAGAATTAAAATGTTTGTGCAGGGTTTGTTTTTTTTTTTTTCCTCCCTACAAAACAAAAACCAAAAGGCCTAATCTCTGTTGAGGAGCTTATACTGTGCAACAGAAGAGACCTGACACCAGGCAAAGGAAAAGGGGAGGGGGGATCACAATCACAAAACTGAGGTTACTTACTTGTGTCTGTAGTGCATTCTGAATTCCTCCACCCCATTTTTGCCCATTTAAGAAGATATAAGTAACACAAGCTAGGGCACAGAAAGCCCTTAATAATATCCCTTACTCCCTCAAAAGACACATTTTTAATAAATCCATCAGAAATCTTAAAAGTGCCATTCTTTATCTAAAAATTGGCAGCTCTGTCACTATCTTAAGCCAGATCTGTAAACAGAAATACGTATTTTTTAGAACTTTATATCGACTGAAATTCCTGGTGCTGCTCACAAGTAACCTCACTAATTTTCTCCGAGAGTACATCCTAGCTGAATATAACACGGAGGAGAAAGTGCCTCACAGCCGTACAACAAACTGGTCTCCAGCATCTATTCTATTCAGAAATAATCACTAAAGATAAGTGTCATAGGGCCGTTCTTCAAATCAGCCTAGTGAAGGTGGAAGGACAGTAGGTCTCTACGGAGAACCTGGCTCCATGCAGCGTTCCAACACCAGCAACACAGAGGAACACATTTCCCATGGTTTAGGCCCACAGGCCCAAATTTACCTCATCTAATGTTTAGGCACTCACATAAGACAACGCTTTTAACTTACTTGCCTATTCTGGCAAAGATAAATCTGGGTAAAAAAATATAGGTTTTTATATATATATATATATATATATTTTTTTTTTTTTTTTTTAAAACTGAAAAGGAAATAAATTGTGTTGCAACACTACTGGATGCAAACCTACAGGGGAAAAAAACCCAAATAAATTATGGCAAGTGAAACCAACCAAACAAGAAGTGAAAATTAGATGTTTTCATTGTTCAGTCAAGTCACCACCTGTGAAATGCAAAGTGCTACAGCCAACAGAGAGAAGCTCAGCTTCTGCACGTTCTATCAGACGAATACTGTGCAAGGGCACTCTGAGCTGAAAAAATCACTAATGAAGTCTATTTTTCTAACAAATGGCTGCTTGTAAAAACTGCCAAGCAGAACAAGCGATTATGGATCTAGCGTTAGAGTGCACTCAGACGGCATGAATTCTGCTCCTGGCATTTCGGTGTGTGTCAATGCTGCCTTTGTCTGAGAAGTCATCAGGAGAAGAGTCCATTTCACATGTTTGGTTTTGTTTCAAATAATGGTTTAAACTGAAAAACCTTTTGGTTTTTCCATCGGCTAACGTATTCTCTCTTCTTGTTTTCCATAAAACACTTAGAATATAATGTTGGGGGGGAAAAAAGGGGTCCCACTGCAGCAAATTCCTGCATCAGAGTAGGTGGGTCCTAACATTTTTGGTTTTGTGGACGTAAGCCACTCACTGAAGAGCCTCATTTGTTTTCAGGCTATTGCCTTGAAGCACTAGTACTAAACAAGATTTCTGTTAAGAACGCTTCTTTTCTGACTGCCTGCTTGCTCCATGGCTTGCTGGCAAGGGATTTTACATCAGGAAATTGCAAACATCCTCACAAAAGAGGCCAACACTCTATTTAAGTACCAGTTATTAGGGCTTAAAATTTTAAAGTAAATCTACTAAGATGACATAAAATTTAAGAAATGTGTGATCCGTTAATGCTGTTTCCTGGCCAACGGAACTAATCCTCACGAGACGAGGAGATCAGACGTAGGAATGCTACAGCAGTGCTTTACTTGGAATAGGAGGGGGAGAGCAAGAGGCAAAACCAGCCACATAAGTGCCCTGCATCCACAAAAGTACTTTCAGAGAGACATAACTAACAGCAGTTTCCCGTTTCCATTAAAAAATACGCATCTTTCCCCCTTTTCTCTGTAATTAGAGGAAACTGAAATTTGCACTGAGGTCCAAGAATTGCAGTACTCAGAACCACTGTAGATTTTTCCTTAAAAAAACAAGGCTGAAGCTCAGTGTCTTACTCCCACAGGGTTTATTATTTGGTTTTCAACTCTGCAGAATAACCTCCCCCTTTCCTTCTCTTCCTCTTCCTCACCCCAGTGAACTCTGATTCCCGAGTACATGGTCTTCAGCACAGAGCTCTACAAATGTCCTGAATTTGCTTTTTCATCTCTGTTTTTATTAAGACTATCTCCTGCCAAGGTACTTCTAATTAGAAACATGTATTTAGTTATACAACATTCATATCCATTTCCATACTAGTATCCAGCAACAAACAGGAATATCAATAATGTGCTCAGTTCTAGTCAGTGATACCACATGGATGGTGATAACTACAGTCTCTTCAGGACAGTAAAAACAAACCGAAGTCAATTTATTCTTTCACTATTATGAAATATAAAAAACAGTCATCTAAAGAGAGGCTCTCCAGTTTTCTTAGACATCTTTATCTTCTCAGAGTAACTTCTCTCAGAGCACTGGTACTTTGAATGCTCCAGAAATTAAGAATGAATTGGAAAAAATATCTGATTATAAAGAAGTCCAACTGCATATGACAGCTAAGGTTCACTGCTATTCATAAGATATTTCCCAAATGCCATAAAAACTATTCAGAGAATACCAAAGCTATTAATCATCCAAATACTATTTGACTGCTCTAATTTGTGAGTAACTCTACATGTCTGTATTTAAAAAGCCTCCAAAGCATGATGAACTAAAAGCATTCAATAACAAAGACAGTGTTTTAAGACCAAAGTACAGTGTTCTGGAGTGTTTATTGATTAGTAGTTAAAAACTGCACTAAGATTCATGAAGTCCAAGGGATACTACTTGAGATCACCCCCCCCCTTTTTTTTTTTTTTAAACAAAACACAAAAAACTGACGGCGTTTAACTTGTTCACTGGAAAAATCAAGTCTATAAATTTAAGTCTATAAAAAAAGCCAATGGAATAGCATGACAATGTGTATATCAAAAACTATGTTTCCTTAAAAAGGCATTAAGCACACAGGGAAGAAAAGAAAAATTGTATGGAGGGAAGAAAAAAATAGGGCATTATTACCTATGTTCTCTTGTTCCTGCTCTCCCTAGCATCTTTGGAGTTCAACACTACCATCTCTACCACTAGTACCAGAGCAAGTCTTGCAGTTTGTCTTCAGAAAACTCATATGTTTAATTTTTTAAAAACCATTATGTCCAGTAAACCATAGCTTCCTTTGCAGCTGTGATGCAGCCATCCAAACGAAATCTTTACTTGAAATTATTTGTTGTTTCAAAGTTTTGTAAGACAAATCACAGCTGCAAGTTAAGAACTGGTGTATCATAGCAAGGAGTGATATAAATTTCATTTAAAGCTATTAAGTAAAAACTAGGCTTGTAGAAGTAATTTAGTACAGCTATGGAGGAAGCATCATTTTCAGCTAAATGGAAGTCTTTGGAGTTGTGGGGAAAAAATGAAGGAAAAAAAAATCAATACATTTGTATTCAACCTGCTTTAGGAACTCTGAGGAAGCACCAAAACATCCCCMAAAATTTTGTTTTTTTAAATTCCTAAATGGAATGAACAGGAGGTGTAGCTTCCAAGAGTAAATGGAAGGATTAAATGCATAGATTTCTTAAAAGCAAAATGAACAGTACTTCTGCTCAGAAAAGTCATCATGAAAATTACAGTTTCTTTTTCAACAGGTCTTCAGTTCAGTTCTTGCTGCTGATTAAAATCACCATTCACAATTTTTCAATGCCTACTTGTCCTAAAGCCTGAGAAAATGAGTGATCCTTTATTTAAGAATATGCAAGACAATCATGATAGCATAGAACACTGCAGTGTTGCCAACTTCTAATTATTATTATTTTTAAAGAAATGTCAGCTCATGTTGCCACAAATGCCTTAACTGTTTCTCTGAAGTTTTATTTCAGGATGGTGTGGCGCTCCTGCTATATCAGGACGTGCAGTATGTTCACATTGTCCAACTCAGACACTCAAACACGTAAATATTTAACAAGGAAACTGTTCACTAGGCTATTTATAACTAACTTAATGATTAATGAGGGTTCTTGATTTCCTTAACAACTACCTACTTTGCTTGGGATTTTTACAGCATCATACTACACTACAATAACGGGAGACTATGCCGGTCATCCAGAAGCATCACAGTGGGTCCTATGGGGGCCAGAGTCTGGCAGATGCTTCCTGCCACATGAAAGCTCTGTACACAATTACCTCTTCAAAGTGGGCCTATGCTCTTAAATAAAGAAAATTGGCATTTTCTACGAAGTTAATCTGTTTGGGAGACGATCATGAGTAGTCGTGGCAAAGATACAGCCACATTTTTATAAGCAATCCACATATTTGTGGTTTAACCGCACAAATCATGCCTTGTAACATCTTAAATGAGAAAAATCTATAAGAAAAACAACCAGATAAAATTTTTTAACATTTTTAAAACAATCACAAGTCCCAACTCCCTGAGAATTTTTTTCCTCTCCCTTGGTTTCTTTTGTTTGTTTGTTTTTCTTGTTTTTAAGGTGCAACTGGGTATTTTGTTGGCATGAAAAGAAATGTGTGCATCACTCACTGTCTCTAAATCCTAGCTTACCACTTGCTGAGCTGAAAATTACCAGGGCCAAGCAGCAGTCCCTTTTAAGGGCAATTTTATGGACTCAAGTTGCAGGAAACACCTTCAGACTAAATGCTGATATATTTTTGTTGAAAGATAAGCCTTCTGTAAAAAAATAAAGGTGAAAATGCACTACACTAGCTATTGATTATTTTTGCCACCAGCAAAATAATCTGTGCAATCCAACCCAAAACGAGGACTGAAAAATCTTGTTTAAAATAATCTTGAATGCAATTAAACTCTAACAATATTTGGGCAAATACAATTGCTATTCAAGATAAATGGAGCAAAGTCCAGTACCGTGTTGTAGGCTGGGAATCCCAAGTTTCTGCCTCTGTCAGCAATCCGCTTAGTGATCCTGAGTGCATCGTTCTATCACAGCTCCCCATGACCCCGAACTAGGATSTGTGCTAAACTGAACTCTCTTGTAAAGCATTTTTAAGTACTATGGATCAAAAAYGTTACAAAAATGGCAGTGTTGCACTATATTCAAATGAATGAGATTTAACTTTTGATTTTCATTCCATCATGGTCATGAATTGTTAATTCAGCCATATGCCCACGGTTCATATATTTCTTTTCAGAACCTTAAAAAACCCACTTTGGTACAGAGACATGCTGCCCCTCAGAAAAGAGAAGTTACCAAGTTACAGTAAGTAGGGCATCAAACTGAGACTCTGAAGAACTAAATTCCACCATCACCAATTCCATCATTGACTTAACTGTTTGATTCAAATATTGAAAAACTACGTTTTGCCAGTCGAGATGGCAAGCACGTGTTTCTTAAGAGCTTTGAACTTTACAGATGAGATGTACACTCACACACTACATGTTACATAGCTATAAGGAGTCCTTCTGGACAGCTCCTAAACAAGTATTTTTTTTAAAAAAAAAAAAAAAAAAAAAAAAAAAATCTTATTTGGCAGTTGTTTGGTCTTAAAGTCTTGCTTTAAGATCACAAACCCTACTCCCCTACCCCTGGTAATAAATCGTGGGGCAGGAGCGGGTAGTTATCATGCCCAGAGGCTCACAAACACCCCCCATCTCTCAAATGCTGAATCACTCAAATGCTGCCTCCTGACCTATAAAAACCAATTCACACCCTACCCCTTTTATGTTCGACCATGCACTTTCCTTGATCTCTGACTTACGTCACGTTTGTACTGAAGATTAAGATCGTCTAGACTCACAGACCTCTGTCAGGCCTGAAAACCTTCTTGTGGACTGCCAGCACAGCCACCCGGGACCTGCCTTCCTACACAGAGGGGTTCCCTGTGGAGCGGCGAAACGTTCACTGCAGTCCTGCAAGCTGCCAGCAGGATGGAGATCGCAGGATCCGCTGCCTCGCATCACAACCCTTTTCAGATATTTTGAAGAGCCCCAGGGAAGGTACGAGGTGGAGCAGAAGAGAATCTGGCTGTTCTTTATTGCCTTAGCTGTCTAGGGAGTCTTCACCTCACTGCATTTGGGAACCTTTAATTCTACCTCTCCTTCTTGGATAAATGGTACTTTGAGGAAGGAACATGTGACTGTCAAAACAAAGGTCACATAATCGCTCTGTGGCAGAACCAGTCACAGTCTTTGAACAATACAGAGAATAAGACCCAACTGCATGGATGGATGCAGTATTTCTTCTGCTTGAAGCCTTTTGCTAGCAACAATGCTTCCAATTTAGCATCACGTCTACATGCAACCGTGGCAAGCTAAAGCAGCCAAAAAGCAGAAATACAAAATCAATATAGGCAATGGTTCTTCATAATAAAAGAAATAGCACTCTGAAAAAAACAAATTAAAAAAGAGATTATTTTTGTCATTCAATTACAGGTGAATGCAGAAAAGCACCTGGCCAAACGCTCTCCATTTTGTCCCAAGCAATATATCACTTACCTTTTGGTATGCTTCTCTAAAGAAATAGTAAAGTGCTTTGATTCAAGTTATTGGGGCAGGAAGCCAACACCATGTTTTGAAATTACTTTCAAGACTTCCAGAAAGTACTGGAAGCTCCCCGCATTTACAGAAGCAGCTGTGAGCTAGAAAAATGAAACTACATGAAAATGTAGTGTAATCTCAAGGCTATATACATTTATTTTTTTAAAATTTGTTATTATTTTTTAATGCATTTTCTAAAATAAAGCTCTTTGAGAAACCGGTGGAAAAAAGACACAGGGTATCTCATAGCTCACCATGGCTCCTGGCCCAGGCTACTCCTACAGGTGGGAAGACTGAGGAGCCTCAGGCTCTCACTGCAGGGGTGCGCAAGTACCCTCCTCAGAAGAATGTGCACCTACTGTAGTGAATTTTAGACCTCTCTATTACCTACATTTAGTTTACCCATGTTATTGATTTTTCATAACTCAGTCCTCTGTCACAGTCGCTACTTCTGTGTATCTGTACCTGTTCTTAAAAATTTGGAGAATTTTAACAATTTAATAAATTATCCAGAACATCAGGTGCTTATATCAGAGCTGTGAAGACATACACATTACAGTCACTGCTGCTGATAGACAGATTGCCAGTTCCTTGCTGCCTGACACATAATTCTTCAAAGACAGCAGAACCAGAAGTATCTGAGTATGTGTTTCATCTCAGGTTTACAAAACAGAAACAGCAGAGGGGAGAGCAGGCTATATGCAACAGAATGGCCGCTGCCATCACCGAGCCCTCCATTTTCTACCCTTGTCAAACTATACTGCCTGTAAGCAGTAAACCCTTAAACCACAGAAAAATAGAGGAGATGCTAAGCATACATATTTGACAACAAAAAGCAGTRCATTCTTTCTTTATGTGCAAGTTTCACTGCATTATTTCTTTGTCAAATGCATTTTTAGCACTGAACGTAACAAACTTCCCTGGCCCACACAGAAACATTACTGAGCTAGAGCTAGAGCTAAGGCTCACGTGAAAGGTGATGGTGATATTTCTCAGTAACAAGGATAGCTACCAAAAAGGAACTGTTACTCGGAGGCAGTGCAAACACTATTTTTGCAGCAATCTGTAACCAATAAAAAAAGATACAGCAGCTTCTTCAGASAGAACATGAGATGGGCCCTCATATTCCTGGAGGCCTTATCACCAACACACCTGATCTCTGCAGCAATACCATCTTTTAGAGAAGCAGCAGTGGTCTTCAACAGAAATTCTTGAACCAATGGCATATTAAACAAAACAAACAAAAAAAACCAAAACAAAACACAGGAGCAATACCCAGAAGGTAACTATTTCATGTACCATTTCCTCCCTTTCTATGTCTGCCTAAGTTTTATTGAACATACCAGCCAACTTGATACTTTCTATGCACTAATTTGCAGCAGAAGACCATTGTAGTACATTTATATAAGCAGAAACAACCTGAAATAGAAGTTGCTACAAGAACTTGAAAGCTGGAAAAGCAACACAGTAGAATATAAAGCACACACTCGTTTTAGTTACGTAAGGTTCCACTAAAACAAGAGTTTCATCCTATTTTAATTCAAAAGGAACTGCAGTTTTATTTTCCCAAAGGTATTTCTGGAAGGAGTTATTTGCATGGAGAACTCAGCTACTGAAATGGGAATATATTACCACCCTGATGTGTCATCGTATCTGCTCTTCACAACAATGGAAGACTCACAGTAGTACACTTGATAAAATTTGAGTGAGCCAGTGTGTGTGTTACCAAGATAAAACCCTCAGTGATAAATCAGAATCATTACCATTCTTGGTAGCTCAAGATCTTCACAAAGTCTTTTTCAGCCCCTAGGCATTTACTATGCAATATTTACTTTTGGGGACAGTTTTACCTTAAAATTACTTTATCTTCTAAATTATATTAAATAATCTTATTATTTTCCAGTGATAACAGCTTCTAAAAGTCTACAGGCAAAAAACACAGCCAGCCATTCTACACTCATTAAGAGGTGTGTTAGTACATCTAAAAATCTTTTTCCTGATGTTAGCTAGCTGTAAAGCATTTGAGGACGGGAGCAAAGCTGGAGCCTTACTCCCCGCTTTTAGAACGGGAAACACTAATTCAGTTTCAAGAAGAGAGATGCAAGAGCAGCAATGCTGCCCCAGCAGACATCTGTGCAACTGCTTTGCAATGCCAACAGCAAAAGCAAGCAGCTTTTCAACACAGAAATTTACTACTTTTGAAGGTCAAACATTTTATCAGTAAAATACACGAAGGGGCCAGTCAGGGAAAATATTTTAAAGCAGTTCAGTGTTTATTTTGAGAATATTTTCCAGTATCAGCTTTCATCAATCTGTTACTGTCCAGTGTTTCTTAAGAACTAAACAAAACTACTGTCTGGTAACACAGAAACAATTAGACAGAAGCAGAGAGCCAAGGTCTTGAAAAAGGCCATGCCTCATTTTCTGAAGATGGACAGCCAGAATGAGACGTGGTGCTTCCCATTTCACACTGAGACCATCTATATCATAATGATATTATCTACTTCACTTAATTACAGGCTGTTTTCACTTAGTGGTAAAAATACTAATTTAAAGGTTTAGTCAGTGAAAATCTTGGATCATCTGAATATTTGCCATTGAGCTTTCCCACAAAATGAAGTCAGCCATTCTCAGTGTAAATACYAATTTTTCAAGCACATAATTTTAAAAATAGGACTTACTTGAATACAAAATAGTGCAGACATTTGACTTAACGTTCTTTAGTTCCCACTTCTACAAGGAAGTTAGTTATCTTGTCTGAAAAACTGCGTAGCAGGGAAATAAGTTCCTTAAGCATTTACCTRTATTTTTGATAGGCTGGCTGATAGAACATTTTAGATTAACTGGAAAGTCTAAGCTATTTATTAGTGATTCTCTATACAAATATCTCTTATAGACATGTCACAACAGTATCTTCTTTGTTTCTTAAGAACACCGGTCACCCAAGTAATCCTTATTTTAAGGAAAAGTAAACCCAGTACGCAGCAGATTCAAGAGATTCATTTTTTAGGATAGCTTTGAAGGGGCCCTCCAATTTTTTTTTTTTTTTTATTTTGTCATTGAAGCTGTTGCAGCTTCCTCAGATTCATAATAGTCCTCTTCCACACATTCAGCAGTTTAAAATATTTCCACATAAAGCTAGTTTTCCTTTTGCTTTATGACTTTGTTTAATCTACCACACTCTATAGAGGCAAGGAAATTTTCACTACTACAGTTTATACAAATTTCAATATAAGCATGGCACCCAGCTCCTGTGATAAAGCAAACATATCTTAAGAGCTGGCTTGAATTAGCAGTTCCCTCCTCCCATTTGGATCCCAAGGAAAATATACATGGTAACCTCACAGCCCACATGTTAAACATCCTCCCATGACTGCCCCATGTGGCCACTAACACTTAAGCATTAAGCAGCTCCAACACTGAGTGATTTTCCTTGCTTTTACAGACTGAAATGAGGACTTAACATTACCTACTTAGTAGTAAACACTATTTCTTCAATCTAATTCTTCCTTCATTTGAACACATTTGTAAGAATTATTCTATGTAGGAATTTGTAAGACCGCTGCATACTTTGAGTAAGGCTAAAAAGCAGCACAATATACAACTCATTCTTGTTGTAACAATTAATTTCTTCTAACAATGTTTACATCAAAAGCAAATACCTAAAATAGTTAAGTAAGTTATTTTTAACTTTTACTTCATACAGTGAAAACGTGCACTGATCCTGCACCAAGCCTTGTTATGGCTATAAATTTGTATTCTATGCAGTGCCTTGTGTGCTCGCTCTCTCCATCACAAGTCAGCTAGCTGTCTTCTATGTGTAAGGACTAAAACTCACGCTACTTCTGAGTGTTAGCAATTCTGTATCATTTTTTCATTAGTAACTACAGCAATAAAATGTAAACCTATGCTTGCATTTGGCATTGTTATTGTGATGTTTTAATATGGTTAAAAATAATCCTAGGATTCCTTTACGTTATGGCTATCTCATAGGATAAAAATTATTTTGTTAGAATTTCTAAAAATATGCTAGTTTTCCACTAATCAGAAGTTGGGAGAGCTATGTTATTTTCTTAGATGATAAAAATCAACTTCTATTGGACATTTTCCTCACCTTTTCTGTCTGGTTTGAGGTTCCGATCCACTGGCGGTGGCTCACATTCTGCAACAGGTACTGACCGTCTGGGAGGGGTCTTTGGACTGGACCTGAAACCCATGTGAGCAGGAGGAGGTACTTGCTTTCCAAATAACGGAAAATCAAACGTGCCTGGTGTCATTGGTACATAGTTTGTTTCCTGGATGGGTTCAGTGAAGCTGCTGGAATGCTGTCGTGGAGGAGAGTTGGGATTCATTGGGACATAATTTTCATCTAGTTCTTCACTCGAAACACTTCCCACTGTCAACATGCTTCTGTTTTTCTAGAATTAACATATATTTCCTTTAACAAAATAAGTTATGCAATCAGCTGTGAATCATATGAGTTTTTTAACCTAATCTACTCAGATTAATATATTCTACTGAAACTGAAAAATCACAAACACCGTACAGCTTGCTTTTTTACACGGGAACAAAGAGCATTCAAGCACTGTCACTGTCGCCTCTCATCAGATCGAGTCATACTTACAAAGTGGTTATGGAAGCCCTCCAATGAATTAGATCTGTCATTCGGAAACGTTCGTGGAATATCATAACAGTCTTGAGAACTAATTTCTAAAGAAACAAGAAGAGAAAGTGGCTATTTATCATCCCTGTTCCTGTCRCTTGGCACCCGGCATCCAGAGTCTGTTGTTATTTACTGTCTGCTTCTGAGAGCATAAAAACACACCTTCTGAAGCTGTGCCCCATAGATTTTATCTATATACTTGAGAGCTCTGTGTTCACAAACAAATTTAGCACTCATCAGTCACAACCTGAAGCTCTTATAGTGGCATTTTTCCACAGCAAGAAAAGAAAAAGTAGTTTTTCCCTTCAAAGAACCAGCAAAGTCTTCCTTTCAAATAGGCAGGCGTAAGAATTTACTGTAAGAGTGGGTTTTGAGATACTGGGCCCTCATGAAAAACCTACTCTAAAATAAACAAACAGCAGATGTAATTTAGGGTCTGGAGAAAGGTTTTCTGACTGAACGCCCTTCCCTTGGAAAGTGCTGATTCAACAGGATTCAATCTGGTGCAGGAACAGGTGAACCCCTGCTCTCAGCTCCCCACTGCGGTCTCCAGGGGCTTTCAGTTCGAAYGAACTGCTACAGAACCAAAAACCTCTCCATTTTCAGGGTCCTGGCTCTTGGCAGTCCACATTAAGAAGGTCCTCAGCTCTGTGGCTGCTTCTCTGGTGGACAGGGGTGTTTATGAGACATCTGGCTCCCAGGTCCCGCTCACCCATGCAGGCGACAGGCTGCCTTACCCTGCAACAGGCATGCCCCTCCTCCTGATGCCAAGACAGAAACCGTGGGCAAACTCGGGGTTTTATTCCCACCTTGCCCTGGAAAAAAAAGCTCTGAAGTTTTTTTGAGATTTCCACCTCAGAGGAAGAATAAACACTTTTGCTATTAAGTGCCAAATTAACACAGTATTTTCAGAAAGGCTACTTCTCCTGAGGCTGACAATCTCAGCTTTAGTGTAGGAGTACTCGCTTATGAACTTAGCAAAATGAGAGAAGATAAGCGAAGCAAACAAGGGTCTTTCAGGGTGTTACTTTGTCATTTTAAAACACTAACAACCACCAATATTATTACACTTAGCCTACAAAAGGAATGACAAACAGCATAATACTATCCGAGCGCCTCTATGATCACATCCATTCTGTGTATTGCCTCTTCTTAAAAGCCCTGTCCCCGTCCCCTTCCTCATTTCAGCCTCCCATCCCGTACCGAGCACAACTCAAACAATTCTCCTTTAAAATCCCCTCTAACATTAGCATCGACTCTAACCAGTTTAAAATTTCACTTTAAAAGTAACACTGTAATGCCCACCTGACTCAGGAACCTGGAAAAAAGTGAAACTCTTAGCCCAAGAATGGTTAACAAAACTAGAACAACTGCTCTCTGTAACAACAAATATCAGCTTCCCAATCTCTACCTCTCGCTGCATTTCTCGAGTTTAAATCTGAGAGAGTAAGAACAGGAACAAAAAAACAGGCAGAAAAAAACCCAAGAAACACCAAATTCTTTACGTAAAAGTAGCTCCACCAGATTTGCTAGGACCCGAAATACACCCAGCTGCTAAAGGAAAAACAGTAAAAAAAAAAATGCACTAGCACATCTGGAATACCAACATTTAGGTGACTATAAGGAACAACTTTAATTTTACTTCAAAACTGCAGTATGCATATGTATCACAAGGGAGAAATAAAGGTCAGTGGCAACGATCACCCGATCAGGGTTGATCTCAAAGCTCTGGGTATACACCAAGTCCCACTGACCTTCATGAAACAGTTTCGGCTTCTGCAGATTTGGACCACTATACGCTAACCTTACTTTGGTCATTCTGAAAGACTGRTAACAGCAGTATTGAACTCAGCTATATGAGCTTATTAGAAAAAAAAAGATGATTAGTTCTTCACTGCTGTTTTCTAAAGATGAGTAACACCATAAATATGTCTAGGTCTTCAAATATTTTTAGCTAAAACTGAATGCCATAGTGCAATATACATTCCTTATCGATATTCTGTGCTTCTGTTTTGATGGTTTCCTTTAATAATCTTCTCTTTTTTTTTTTCTTTCTTACATATTTTAAGCATTGCGACCACAAACTGCTTTGTGAAGGGCTACACACTCATTTCTAAAGGCTAGAAATGCTCTTCATATCCTTCAGCCCATTTGTATCATTCATGTCACATCATTCATCACAAGATTACATCATTTAACAGAAAAATTCTGGAAGAGCAGGGTAAAATACGGAATACTGACCTTTACGAAAAATATTCAAATCTACAGTTGAAATGGTATTACTGCGTGAGGGTGGCATTCCTGCTGTAGGGATGCAATAACTACTATCAGTGTCTGAAGCAGTGCGACTAATGCTACATGTTTCCACAGGAGATCGATCTGCAGCGTGGTGAGGTTTTGGTGGCCGAGGCGGAGGAATATCTGGAATAGTCTCCAGTTTTGAAGTCTGAGACAACGTTCCCTCTGGAAAAGTTCGTGGAATCTGATAAGTACCTCCAGGTGTGGGGGGAATGTCATAGCTAATGGAGATGTGTCTCATCTGTGCGTCTAATGAAGATGTTGCTGACGGGGTATTGAAAACATGTTGCTCTCCTTCCGCATCAGTCCCAGATGGAGACGCTGCCTTCGGTAAAACATCCTGTGAGTAACTCCTAGGCAGGTTATAAAGGCTGCAGTCTGCCAGTGTCAGTCCAGTACGAGAAGGCGGAGAGTCATAGACACCCTGCTGCTGAAAAAAGCCATTCACAGCATGCTTGCTCGCTGATGGAGCAGGATTTTTGTGGGAGGGCACGTTATCATTGCAGTCTGTTTCAGAAGAGCTGGATTTTGCCGAGTCAGCATGAGATCTACACATAAGATTGTAAGATTAAAATGTTGATGAACATATAAAGAAAAACAAACATTACAAATAATAAACACAACATTTAAAATGTAAACAACTAAAAAGTCTATCAGTCTCTTCCAATTTTTTTTTTTTTTAATGAAATGCAGGAACGCAATTATTAAACAAACAGTAGTACTTAAGAATGATCCTAAGTAACTACATACATACAAATCCATGCATGTGAAACAGATAACACAAGTGTGGAGCTTTAGCAGCAGCTAAACAACAAGCTGATGTTTCATAAAGCAAGTGATTTCCACGACGCCAATTTGGAGCAGAGTTTGTTTGGGGGCTGGGGGATTTTTTAATTTTTTTTTCTTTTTTTTTTTTTTTTTTTTTTTTTTTAACCCATGCTGCAAACTAGCAGCACTTTAATGGCACTGTTAAACGTAAAAATAATACACTCAATCCTTGGGTTTACAGTACTTGCTAGTTCTAATCAGTATGAAAAAAACCTTAGAGGAAAAAAGATGACTACTTCTAACACCTGTAAKCGCATGCCTAAAGTTATCTACTGACCATATAAAACTGGTTCAAAACACGTAATGGAGAGAGAAATAACAGATAAGAACAGAAATAGAAGGAAGATAGCATGCTCTTTGCAGAGTCGGGGGGTGGGGGAATCCATAGGATGTACGTGCAACAGAGTGCTTTTGTCTTGAATGCAAGTTAAGGCAGTGTTGTTAGATAAAACTGCACAGTAGTTTACCTTTGATTTCTTTGGAAATTCCATCTTTTATGAGACTAGCACTCATTAATACCGGTACTAACCAGCACCAGTAAACTTACATGGAAAGTAAACACATTGCAATCTTTTTTTTTTTTTTTTCTGTAAACCTCCTCAGTTGCCTTGCTCCAGGCAGAGAAATTCTGTTATCAGTCTGACTCTGTGCTTAAATGACAGTCAAGACAGTGGCAAAATACTAACACAGGTGGAATTAAATGCAGTCCATACACTTTTTGATCAATCATACCACGATATTTCCTATTTTCATTACCACAGTACCATACCATTGTGTTAATTTATACATATGTATGTAAATATTTCAGCATGCATGTGTATCAATGAATAGCTGCTATACTACTCTTACTAAGCTCTATTAAGCAACTGGACCATGCCGTTTATAAAACTTCTGAGGAATAAAATACATAAAAATCAACAGCATGACTACCACAAGAAGCATTTTTTCCCCTTATTTTAAGAGGCTCTATACCTCAAAGTGATCACAACCAGAACTTATTATTCAAATTTCAAATTGTCAATAAGATTGCAAAAAACTTGCTTTCTTGGAGGATAGCTGGATTTATCTCCCAGAGTTCTGGTAACCTGAGGAGAAAGGAATCCAGTTTAGCTATTCATTTAGGTTTCCTCTGCAGTCATTGGAGAAATGGAGACTGTGTGAAACACAATCCGTTCTTCTCAGATATCCATCTAAACCCGATGAATCACTCCCAAAGTGCCTCTCTGCCAGCTATCAAGGGAACCGACGTGATTAGCTTAGACTGGACATCTGCAGTCAAGAAAAATGTTGTTCACCTAACCAACTGGTTTTTGTTCTGTTTAATAGCACAGATACAATCTTCCATCAGTCCGAGCGGCTTATGAGAGCTCTTCTCCAGCTTTAATTATATCACCTTTTTCTATTAGCTTGTTCTTACTTTTTTTGGTGTGGGGTTTTTTCATTAGAAAAAGTACACTAGTTTTGCTCTGGTTTCTGTTTTAAACATAGATTTAAGTTCTGTCTCACTAGTCGGAATTGGTTTCTAGGTGACTCTGAACATTTATCTGCATTTAATTTAATAGACCCCAAAAAAGAAGAGAATGTTCTCATTAAGTATTTATCCTTGTCACAACCAAGGAAGTGAAACTTCCTATATTCCTTACAATGCTGACCATCAGAAACGTATCTTGTCTTTGCTAACGGTTTACTTCCTTTGCCTCAGAGCTTCAAAAATTCACCAATGAACCACTAGAAGTTTAACACACTTGCAAAAAAATAGAGCACATCGGACTGAAGGAACTACATGAGGTTACAAAGTGCATAATAAATTGTGAACATACTGTGTGACTAGTAACAGTCTGAGCTTAGCCCCTGCTGCAGCCATTGTTCTTTGCGCGAAGGATTCATTCAGGAGTTCCTCACTTTCTAGACCTACTCTTCTAGTTCTGTGGTATTCATTCAGACCAAAGTCCCAGCAAAAGTCACGTGTGTTTTACATGAGCAAGTATGGCAAGGATTGTGATCTGTATTTTATATGCTATAAAAATAAAGTGGGCAGTCTAGAGAAGCTGGACACTGACAATCAATTGTACAACCAAAATTATTAGTTCCAGTTCACTAGGATATACTTTAAAATGAAAAAAATTCCAAAACTACAGAAATAAAATATAAACACTACGTTTATCTTACAAAAACATGCAGGAGTATATAACCAAAGCTCAAAATGCAACAACAGCACATGTATGATGCCAGTGCTTAAGGATTACCCATCATATGTAAGGAACAAATGCTATAATTTTTAAATTTAGGAGTTTTTCTGGGTCTAAGTAAATGCTGCTTCTTCTTTCTTGACCACAAGCGCTTGTGAAAACAGAAGACTTTCAAAAACCATGACACATGAGGCAGCCAGGCCTGTCATTTGCTTAGCTGATGGCAACAACTTGCATTTCTCATTACAAGAAGGCATTTCTGATTTACTTCACATTTTTAAAAGTAATCTTTTGGAATCAACTTCTTAGTCTATTGAAATAGTTTTCAAAATATGAATGGGTTGTAACCAATCTGATTTTGCAAGATCAGAAGTTTGAAGACAGTCTGAAACACAGACCAAGAAAGCAGTTTATGCCAAAATGAAGACAGGGAATTCAGCCTCTGAAGTTTAACTAGTTTTCGAAAGTCAGTATTAACCACTGATCATGATAAGAACACCATGTACAACTTTGAAAATCCACAATGCATAGTTGATTCATGTTACCTCAAGGAAATTTATGCTAGGACTAGAGTTCAGGGACAGACTTTACTCCTGCTTTTTTTTTTTTTTTTAAAAAAGGATTTCAGATGCAGGATGCTTGATGACTTCTGCACTTAAGAAAGTTACCTGAAAATTTTAATTTTTCCCACGCACTTCAGAACAGCTCAACAAAAAAAAAAACCAATTGGCTTAAATATTCCATTAACAATTGGTTATTAAGATAAGTATTAATGGTTTTTTACACCTCAGTTTGAAATAATGGCTAAGTCGGATTTTGCCACAATGAAAACTCCTCACTATTTATAAGCAGAGGATGACTGTGACATGAATTCAGTGCTATCACATGTGGGCATCACATACCTGCAAATTATGCTAAGTGGCCAAACTATTCCTTACTCACTGCTAGGGCTGGAAACCTCTTTCCACATATCAAGAAGAGATAACTGTACAGCCTGCAGAGCTACAAGGACTGGACATTAAGATGGACAGAGAAGAGGTGGGGTATTGAGGCAGGGGGAGCCCAATAAAAAGCCTGTCTCCACGTCCTAAAAACTACTTGTTGACAGARACCCAGGAAAAGAGTTTTAAAAGTGTTTTAGTCTGAGGGGTAATCATTCCATTTTTGAATATGCCGTATTTGGTCTGGCTTGACCACTCATCCTTTCGAGCTGGTTCTTTTCCCATCTGCAGGTATCAGTATGATCAATTAAACAGAATACTATGAACAAAGTGGCAGCAAAACTGCTCTTGTGTGCCAGCAATCTGGGACAGAAACAGCAAGCACAGTAAAAATGTGGATAGATAAATAAATAAATAACCAGCTCTATTTCCAGAAAATGGAAGCCRAAGTTACACAGTTTTTCTGTTAAAACTCACAGAACACCATGCAAGACGCATCTCAAACAAACAATATTTTCAGGCAAGTTAATGGCTCTGTAATTAATTTCTCACACGCGTTCCAAGAATGGCTACTGTTCACTCACTGCAGTGGAATCTTTTTACTTTCAAAATCTTCTAATAGCAGGTATTCCTGCCCTTCTTCCGAGACAAAGCGTGACCCTTGGCTGGTTCATAAACATAGGAAAGATGAGGAAGACAGCATTTAGTATTTCAGTATACCTCTTGAATGAGCCAGAACAATAAGGGGTTTGGAAAGAGTCATTGGCTGCATGTTCTTATTTAGAATCCAAATACRAACCTTAAAATCTCACTAAATGCTACAGTCGAACAATGCTCTTTCTCAAGTCAACAGTGATCAGAGCATAAAACTATTTAGACAAAACACAGCATGATTATTACAGCTGCAAGTGCTGTGTCCAAGATATTCTCACAACAGTACGTGGTGCATTGCATGACACTGTAATGAAGCATTTCAAAATTATTTGTTAGTTCTGAAACACCACAATTCTTTAAAATTTCAAAGAGGCAGCTCGGATACTTCCTCTATGCTTCACAGTTACCCGCCTCACCCGGAAAAGAACCCCAAAGCTTTGAAATAAAATTCAGTGGTTCCCAGATTACCTATAAAGTAACATGCAAAATCAGAACAGTAGAAGTTCCCTTGGCAACTTTAAAGTCTGAAGGGAAAATGTCACAGAAAGAAACCATTCAAGTAACAAAACCTGCCTATTTAATTACATCTATTAAGCTCTGCACTTTACACTAAGGAAAAAAGGTTGTATGAAGTACACAGATAAATTGTTCCAAGTCTGGAAATTAATGGGAAAATGATGCAGCCATTTTGTTTTTTCTTCACCTGTAAGGATGTGGATTGGGGTAGTGCCCTCTAACTGATCATCTTAGAAACAAGCTATGCAGATATACAAAGCTCTAATTCCATAGGAAAAGGTCTATATCCTCCATACTCCGGCCCAAATCCAGCAGGATACCTACTGTACCAGACATGAAACATAAATGGTCCTTTTAGGTGGAACTGAAACTCCAGCATAACTATTATTCTGAATTTTCATTATTACAGCCTTCTTAATAAAAGGACATAGCTATTTAGTGAATTTAGTTAAATATAATACACTAAGCCCATATAATTTCCAAGTAATCACAATGCCAACGTTCCACTGTCTTCAAATATTCCTATAAAAACATAATTTATTTAAACAATCTCTACACTCCCAAAGACTTTATTCAGTTCTTTCTCAGTTCCGTTGGCATTTTATCTCCATTGGACCTTCTGCCTGCCCCAACGCCCGAACACCTTCTCTCCTGTGTCACCAGTGTATTCCTCAAGAAATTTTGCAGGCTATTCATGGACTCTATACCTTGCCGCGTTTTGTGCCCCTTTTTATGGTCTCCTCAGACTTTACTCCCCCTACTTAACCCACATGTCTCACAACTGTGGAAGTCAGGTCAGAAAGTCAATTACACATCCCAACCTTGATCGTTCCTAAAAACATGCTTCATGTGGTGGTGTTAGAAATCCACTCTGTGCCCATCCCTCACAGAAGCAAACGGGCACTCAGACACATTTCTGATGAACCAGGGCGCCAAAACGGAAACTCAAGATTTCTGTGTCAAGCCGTTCTGGAAACGATACCAAACTTTTTGACAGCTTTTGGCAGGAACGGTGACATACCTCTCGGGCACCATCAGCTTCTAAACATCGCTAAACATTGAAACCTTTAACACCGAGAAAGCAGACACTGGGTTTCCCCTTCTCTTGCAGGAGGCTTTGGGGCACGTCATGCCACCCATAACCAGCACATTCCATACTCTGGGGGAACTGTAGGCTCATTCCTCTGTTTTATAAGAAAGATTGTAAAGGGTGGATACTTTTCTACCATGTAATCATCAGTAAACGGAGCAGGAAACTCCTCAGGCACAACAGAGCAAGATAAAAATGCCAAGGGAGTGGAGAGCACATGGCACAGGTAAAACTGGCAGAGCATCAAGGTGTTGATGAAGAAGGCACCGCCACTAAAAGGTATGGCCCTAAGGGAGTATGTGAAATACTCATGAAAACACTTTCAAAGGAAGCTTTCCTCAGCCTTCCATGTACTTGTCTGCAATCACAAAACCAATATGACATTCTGTTTATTTTTCTGGAAATACCCCAGCAGATTTTATTTTAAATTACTGCAGAAAAGAAGCTTGCCAGAGAGATTTTTAAGGTTCTCCCACAAAATACTCAAGGTTGGAAGGGACCTCTGGAGATTATCTGGTCCAGCTCTTCCAACACCAATAAGCAAAGCCAACTTCAAAGTCAGGTGAGGCTCCTTAGGAGCTTGTCCAGTCAAGTTCGTTTGTGGTTGGTTGTTTTTTGTTTTGGTTTTTGTTTTGTTTTGGGGGTTTTTTTGGGTTGGTGTTTTTTT
>JAYKAV010003055.1:2562468-2578270 GCA_035582835.1 Phoebastria nigripes
GGAGTTAAATCTTGGAGGACGGAGATGCCACTAAGTCCCTGGGCAGCCTGCTCCAGGGATGGCCACCATGATCCATTCTGAAAAACCATAGCGGTATTTCCCAGGTAGCTACCATAAATATCATATCCTCCTATGCAGTAGGTGCTGTACATCTATTAAAGTTAGAAGTAACAGTTGGAGAAATAAATATACATTTAATTCAGTAGAAGTTCTCAATTCTTTCCTTACAATTTCCTATTGCACACTTCTCTGGAGAACTGACTGTGTGGGTACTCTTTATTCAGTAAGAAATAAGGCTTATTTGAGCTTGTTTTTAAATATCTATTGTTTGGATAAAGTTAAAATTCAGGATACAGAAATTGAGTGGTTTAAGTCTCCTGCATTCTTAGTTATCATAAAATAATTATCTTTTACTCTTGCTTGAGAGTCTGAACCATGTTAGTAATAGTCAACAAATACCATTCGAGGATTGCTATATTCAGTGATGTGCTAACCTGGCAGGTGATAATAAATACCATGTTTTACTGAATCCCTTCCATGAAAGCTCTAACTGGCAAAACGGGGGCACCAAATACCAGAAGGGAGAAAGGCCAAATTTCTCCAGCTTTTTCTAGTCCTAGATTGGACTAAACACACCAGATTGTGGCTAAAGAAAGGGTACTTCTCTGCTCTGTGCCATGCATCACTCCAAGCTACAACGAAATGCTTAGATCACTGCATTTATCTGATACTTCATATTGGCAATTGCTGTCCACGCTTTTGAAGAATGCAATATGGGTCCAGCGCTGATCAAACAACTTAGTATTGCTGCAAAAAGTTCAAGAGTAGAAAGAAAAGAAGCAGAAGTTACAGGCAGCTTCCCCCTGCAGATTATGTGCATCCAAATGTTCAATGACTYGGCAATAGAAAAAAGTGCTTTTAGCACAAACATTCTTGGCCTGCAATACAAATAAGCATTATTAGGAAAAAAATGTCACTTACCTCATAGGTTCAGGTTTTTTACTTTGACAGTTTATTAGCAGTAGGTAGTCTTGAGGATCTTCTTGACCAGAGGAAGACTCCAGTGGGGGGATGTTAATAAGCTGATAAGGAGGAGGTAGGGAAGATTCTGCTTGCATGGAAGGCGGTGAAGTGTTGATGGGCAAGGGTAACTCAGCAGATGGTTGTAAAGAACTGACCGGTGGCTTCACAGCATCTGCAAACATAGAAGCAAAGCATTCTTTTTACAATGAAGAAATAGTCTTAAAATACTACAAAAAAATTTATTAACAGAGGATGAGAAGAGTCAGGGGTTTTAATTCAAAATTGTAAAATCAGTGGACACAAAAACATCTGGACATTAACATTTGTTTCAGAGTATTTATATTTATATATAAATCYTTATAATCTCTTTATATTTTTTCAAACTGTAATCAATTTCTTAAGTATGCCTTGGAAACAGAGGTTATGCCTTATTTAATGACTTATTTAACCTGTTTTCTGGTCACGGAAAGAACAAAGATGCTGACAGCTGCAGTAAGACAGCTAAGAACACAAATCTGTTGTTTTAATCAAGAGCAGACAAAGGCCCATAGGTTATTACTTGACTATGGTAACCTGAGTCAGCACTTGCACGTATTCATCCCTTTTTGACCAAGGTCACTTCAACATTTGAGATTAGTCACCAGTCAAGAACTGGCCTCTCTCAATATCTGAAAAGCAACAGGAAAAACACTGCTTTTGCAATGGAAGATCCCTTACGACTATAAAAATAATGCAGAGGTACAACAGGTACCACGTTCCACTAAGCCCCCTCATTACATACCCCAACTTTTTATTTCAGTGCAATAAATGAAGCAGTTGTGGTTTGTTGTTGTTGTTTGGTTTGGGTTTTTTTTKGGGGGGGAGAGAGGAGCTGTAGTGTTTTTTCTTTAAATAACCTTGTCTTTATAATTCCTACGCACTTCCTATTCATGTATATTCTAGAGTAACTTCTTTTTTCCTTCCAAATATGTGTATCCTGACTATTAAAGTATCTGGGAGACTGGAAAATATTGACACTGTCAAACATGAAACAATCATTTAACTTTTTCATTGTTTTAATGATACATTGACTAAGAACAACACAATTAAGCAAATCGTTCCTCAATTATCAAGGCTCCCTTGTACTTGCAACTCATTGTATATTCCAATTTGCACGTCCCAAGAATGGACGCTGATTATTAGCATTGTTTAAATGAACATATTATTATCCAATGCAGACTGCTCCTGTTAGGCTTACAGGCCAGCTATGCACTACAAAATAACTTCATCCAGCTTCTGCTTCCCAGCACTATCCTGGGAAGAACCAGATGAGCAGACCAGAACATAGCCCTCCTGCTTTCAGTTCTGTGTACACTCGGTACAAGTGATTTAGATGTGGAAATAGGAACAGCAGTACTTGCTTTGAACTCCCATGGCACTTACACAGGCTCAGAAATTAAATCCCACCACACCCATGTGGGTGGAAGAAGTCTAGGTGTATGAAAATTCCTCAACTCAACCTACCTGAAAAGGTAGGATAACCTAAAAAAGAGTTTTTATAAAAGGTTGTGCCTGACCTATCCACCAAACTAGTTAGCAGAACAAAGGCAAAACCAGACTGCACCCAGTGATCACACACACACAAAAATAAAATGGTTTCTTTACCACATGCTAAAACATTAAAATATGAACAATTTTCTATTATTTAGGAATTTCAAGAGCTTGAAGGAGCCTATTTGAGGCACCTACTGATATTTCTTCACTCCCCTAATGTTGGGGTTCAACAGCAGGAACAGAGAGGTGCCTGAATGGACCTACCAGGCATGTATTTCTTGCTCCTGGAAGAGGTAGTGGGGAAAGGACAAGTAGCTCTCTGTCCTGTCCCCTCCGGAACCGAGGAATGCAAGTAAATTTATGCACGAGTAAGAGCAGAGAAGAAATGTTTCCTGCCAGATACACTATCATTCTTTGGCCACACTTACAGACAAGATCCTTAAGGGCTTCGGTGTACCACAGTTCCCACCCCTGTTCCTTGTCCCTGACTACACACGACCTTCCCGTCATTAGATCTGCTTGGTGCCAAGTTCACACAAGGGGAAACAAGAAATCAAACAGGACATCCCTGCAGCTTCCAGGGAAGGTGGGTGTGTCAATTAGACCACAGGTAGTCAGGAGAGCTCAACAGGTATATAGTAAGATGCATGCCTACATGCGGCTGATGCATTTAAACAAACCATGCACTAGCATTCCCAGGCAGAGTAACAAGACTCAAGGATAACTTTCCAGGGAAAAATAAAACCAAGAAGCTTGAAAGAGGACCAATGTATCCACCAAGTTTGGAGAAAGAAAGAGTTACTTTCCTGGGGGAGTAAGAAAAAAGTGTGTGTGTGTGGGAGAAAGAAAAAGAAGTTAACGGCTGGCTATAACTTGCAATTGGTGAAAGGAGGCGAGGTGGTGAAGACCATTAGGCTAAATATGCTGGCTCAGATCTGTAGTCTCCGCAGCCCACGATGCCACCTCCGATGGTGGTCTGTTGCAGACAGTCAGAGCACAAGCAGCAAGGCAAGCCTGCCATACTGCCCCCAGCTTCTGGGGCTCTACAGCTTCAGGGCACCCCAGTGCAGAGGCTGCATCCACAGACTACGCTGACCAGCCTCTGACACACTTTGCTCTGAATTTGTCCTACTCCTTTTGAGTACATTTGTATTTTTGACCTCTGCTACCATCCTCTACTACCAAGGCAGTGAGCTCCACACCTTATTACATAGYGTGGCATGAAAAAACACTTCCTTTTATTTTAAACTTGCTGCCTGATAGTTTCACGTGATATCCTTCAGCTCCCATCTTCAGAGAAACAGTGAACAATTGCCTCCTATTCATAATCCCCATTCCTGACTTTACACAACTTTGTCACAGCTTTACTGAGTTGGTGCTGCTTAATTCTTCTTGGTACAGAAGCCATTTCATTGCAGATCTGGTTTCCCTTCACCCTCACCTTTCCCAGCTCTACTAATTCCTTCCTGAGAAGAGAGACTAACTATTGCATAAAATATGCAAAAAACATCCAGGACACACTTACTGATTTACAAAGACATAACAGTAATTCATTCTGGTCCTATCCTAACCATTTGCCTTTTGATTGTTACTGAGTATTAAAGGTGACACTGTCCAACTGTCCAGAAGGTTCACGATCTCTTCTCTGAGCAAGGATTTGGAGCCCATTAATGTTAATGGATCATTATGGATACTTTTCTCGTGATGAGCTGCCTCATTTATTTTGACACAGATACCAAAATCCCCGAGTCCTCCTACAGCTCTGTTGTGGGGGTTTTTTGTGTGRTGTTTTTTTGGTTTTGGGTTTGTTTTTTGTTTTTGTTTTTTTTTTTTCTTTTTCCTCTCCAGTGAATAGAGCACTAAACTATTAAAATACCAACTTTCTGATCTGAAATTCATCCTCATACAGGCATTTTGTATGTGTTAAATAGTGTAGGCTAATGCCCGATTTAAAGAGCAACTGAACTTAGTCTAAAGCGCTTCACTGCTGGGCTACTTCTTATTTGCTTTACGCATGCAAGCTATTTCAAATTTGACTACGAAGAAAACAGTAACGTTAACGACTTTCATCACTGAGCAAATGAATGCTGTTTGCCTATCTGTACCCTCTCAAATAATCTCTTTAGCCACGTACTTCAGAAGCTGATATGAAGGAAAGAGTTTCTCCCAGCAGCCTATTATGTACTTCAAAGAGTACAATCATCAACTTGCTCCACTTTGGACTAGCAGATTTTTAGGGAAGGGGTCATCTGCACACCAAAGAGCGTTGCAAGTCATTTGGTTTGTTCCCAGAGCTCAGACACTCGGACTGCTTTGAAATAACTGGGAGCTGGAAAAACATCCAGAATATTTAACATGCAAATGAGCGTAACAAGAATCCTATTTTGTTTTTATAATTCCTACATTCAGTAMAGCTAGAACAAGCAGCGTTCTCAAAACAGGGCAAGAGTTTTATCTTTTCTCACTTGGTTTGTCAAGAGCAGTTACAGGCATCATCTTGGCTAGAATGTATACTTTTTTCCTCATAACCATTTTTGTATTTGCCTCACTAATAAAACAATCATAAAATTAATGAGGTAAAAAGAACATTTTCTGAACAAGAATAATAAAAGGCTCCCCTCTCTTCCTTCTTAACTATATAAAGCTTCTTTATTCCACATGTTCTATATGTGTGCTTTATGAACAATCCAGAAGATTGAGTGTGGGAGTTTGCATTTAGGGTTGGTTTTGTGTTTTGTTTTGTTTTTTTAATGAGAGCAAAACCTAAATTGTTTTCTACATTATGATATATAGTCTCTTAATATGCTAATTATGTAAATACTTGAAATGTTCTCATAGTGAACAAAACACAGAAGCCTCATTACAGCAAGCATTTCTTTAGATGTCAAAATTGCAATCAAAGTAACAAAATGCATTCTTTGCAGATCGTAGGTAGAAAGACTAAAATAGAAATGGGATTTTCCCATTGTAACAGTGAATCAGCAACAGATACGCAATCGCATGATTCTACTATTCTTCTGAGATGTTTCATTCAATCCTTTTACTATGATGCAGATGTTATTAAAACAACCAATGGCCAACAAAATACTAGAGTAATAACCTTGAACAAAAATTTACACATACAACAGTGGGAGCCATAATAAAAAATAACTTCACTTTAATCCTTAAAAGAACGACTTTTTTTTTTTTTTTTTTTTTTTTTTAAATTAAGTCTGTTAAGTCATTATCTGTGCTGCTTAATGTAATGAGATACATCCTCAAGCACATTGCTAGAGTTTCCTCTAGTGTCAGCTTCTACTTGGTCTCAAGTGAAAGATCCTGGAATCAAAGGGCCACATGTGTGCATGTGCACGCACAGAGCGTGAGCATGTGTATGCTGATGGGCACAGACAAACAAGCACTTGCTCTGTTCGCATACTTAGCTCAATAGATGTGAGCCAGATCCAGCCCAGAAGTCGCATGGACACGTTAGTCTGGGTTTGGTTTTCAGCATAAATGATCAGCTTACAATCAATATGAAATCTATGCAGTGAGCCTCAATTCTGAACCTTTATGCTATACCCAGAGAAAATACTTTTAAATACTTTAATAAAAAGTTCCTGTGCATCTCGTAAGTTTGTTTTCTTAGCTTAATATATTCTCAAAGTATCTCTCTTTTTCTGAAGATAAACATGATACCCTATTTAAAGAACACTAACGAAGAATTCAGCAGTTGCTCGTTGTATATTATGCTCAGGACAACCCTGCCTCCTGCATCCAAACCAGAAACACGACTGACTGTTCCAAGTTCCTATCACACGCTGAAGTTTCCGGCTTTCAGAGCTCACACCTAAAATTTAGTACTTACTATCTGCAGTTCATATGTAATTTTAAGCTGCACTTTTGGTTACCCATTTAAAATTTGAAAATACCAAAAGCATTTCCACTCAGAATTTCTTCCCCCTCTCCACCTGCAATTTTCTTTTGAAGACTATTCATCCAAAAGGGAGAAAAAAAAGAAACATCTGTAGCCTGTTCTCTCCATCTTCAGATGGTACACAGGCTGGGTGACGCAGGAAAAATAATCAAGGAGTCCTGTTATAGATGAACTTCTGTAGGTGCTTGTGAAGAGAAGCAGTGCAGCCCACCACATTAAAACGTTTGGGACTTTTTCTTCACTAAAAAGGCCCAGAGCGCTCCTCGGCAGAGCAGGCTTTACCCAGCTGGGGCTGCAGCATGCTGGCTGGAACCGTAGGCACCTCTGCGCTTCACAGGTACTACCTCACAGCACCTCACGACTTGAGAACTACCAATCTGCAGAACAGTTTTCCAACCCACCCTCTTGCAATCCCCTCCTCCTAGCAACTCATCAGGTGATGCTAATGCCACAGAAGGTGTCCAGCAGGAACCAAGGAAAATTAAGTTAATTACCTAGGCATATTAGATTCAGTTTATTTTTCTTCAAGGAAGAGCAGAATCACCTTCCATATGAATTTTTGTCACATACAGCTGGCAGCTTAAGATAATAACCCCAAACACTCAAGATTAAGATTCTGACCACACTCCTGACAGTAAATTATATCTTTTTAAAACATATATATTTTCCTCACATACTTGTAAGGGAAGACCTACTGTTGCAGATTTTGTGCCCTGTTCATCATCATCTCACTTAGACACCTATCCTTTAACTACATCATCTGAAGTCAAAGACATCTTAGTCTTCTCTGCTGTCTTCTCTTTCTCCTTTGGATAACGGGCAACAATTATCTCAGCTTTGCCTCCCTTTACTCAGCTCTTTAGCCACCAGCTACCACCGCTACCAAACCTCAGGTCCTTCTCTGGTCCCGCTTCTTCTAATTTTATGATTCCCCTGCAATTTTGCCAGATGAAAACTTGCAACTCTGACAGCCTCCTTCACAGTCTATCCTCACCTTCCTCTCAGCAATTCTACCCTCAAAAAAAAAAAAAAAAAATCACATTTGCACATCTCAGTGGCCATTATCCCCCACCTTTACTTCTTCAAAGCAAGCAACCAAAAAAGCCTCCACAAAAAGAGATGCCCTTGTGCCACTATTCCCTGTTAACCTACTGCTTCACTTATAAGATAACAGACCCACAATCCTTATCCCGAGGGTCTCTCTCCTAATGCTTAACTCGGTCCTTTCATGTTCTTCTTTACTGCACTCCAGGTCACCAGTCGCTCATCCCCCTGGCATGTCATCTTTGAGCTGACTTTTACTTTCTAGTTAATCATATCCAAGAGATACAAAACCTCATCATTAAGTACATCATCTCTATGCTGCAATTCTGTTGCAAAGACCTTTTTTAAGCTTATCGCTCTGTCATTGCACTTCCCTCTACACTCCTCCAGAGCCTCCCTTCCTTCACCTAAAAGCTCATGCTATTTCTCCTCACTTTTGAGCCCTTTCATGACCAAGCTCTCTAATATTCATTGTATGTTACTGAGATGGTGATTTTGATTTGCCAAGTGTACCAGCCTCTATCATCCACTTGTTAAAGCTGTCAAAGGAGAACATCTTTTATTTCTTACAGGCAGACCCTTCATGCAGGAAAGGCACCCTAAACACCTCTAATGTCCACTACTTATTTATCAAAGACCCCCTGAAAATTTCTTCTCAAAAATCCCAGAGTTCAGCAACAGTCCAACAGCTGAAGCGCTAAGACCACGTGTCTGTCACAATGGTCAAAACCATCTTATTTGCTTTCACTTCTTCCCATGCCTCTGCTCCTATGTCAATGGCTCTTACTGCAGATAGTAAGTTCTTAGCAGCAGAGCCCGTTTTCTGTTCCACGCTTGTGTTACAGGCAGCACAGGGGTATCCTGATCTGATAAGCAGATCTCCACCACAGCGTAGCAGCAGTGATGCCTGACCACGCAGCATTAGAGAGAATACAAGGAGTCAGGATCAGAAGATGGAGTTATGTTCATCCTGCCAGTCACTGATATTGCACCCAAGCTATGATCAACCTGCAGTGCATGTATTATCAGAACATGATTAAAAAAAAAAAAAAAGGTTATCTGAAAATAATTTTACTGTTCAAAATGCAGAAGGCATGAGAGGCATATATCAGATAGCAGCTGCCTGAAGAGAAATACTGCAAACTCTGAAAGCGTTGTGTGTGAAGCAAGCTGTGGCTCTTTCAAAGTACGGTCCTTATGATGACAGAAACTTTCTTTACTGTATGTAATTATTTGTGTAAAAGTAATTTTAGATTTCAATGTCTTGTTCTTCCCTTTTCTTTTCTTCTTCTGCTTTACTTTGTTATTTCTTCTGGTTTACTTTGTTATTGCTATCTTTATTCAAATGAATACATGCAAGTAACATGTTTGCATATAGTAAGATTATTTCCTCCTTCCACTGCTCTGCCAAGCACGCAATTCACTAAATTACAGAAACATGGAGCTGGATCACGTATAAAACATTCATCACAGATGTCTACTGAATTCTAGGGAAGGGCTTTCACAGCCTGTGCTTAAATATCCTTAGAAGGTTTTTCTTTATCATTACATCACGTACTGTAAGAGACACAAATTACTTCTCTCTTCAGATATCAAGTGATCCATGTCCTGCTTAACGTGGCTTTTTATACTTTGAAAGTCAGCCCTTCCCTCAGTATCTTCTTCCTGGGAAAAACAAATCCTTCAACTTTTCTCCTCATCGATCACTTTAAAAAATCCATTTCCTTTATTTCTACCGTTCTTTAAACATTTATCCTCATCCTTCTGGAAGCTCAGGCCACAGTATTTCAGCTGAGGTCTCCACAGCACCAGGCAGAGGAGAATAGTCATTTCCCATGTCCATTTAGTCTCTCCATCCCAGAATGTCTCTCACTGGAGTTCAAAGCGCACAAAACACTGGCAACACATTTTTGCTTATAGCTACATTTTAACTTCTAAATGACCTATTATATTATAACCTTACAGAGAAAATATCAATGTTAAAAGTACAGTATGAAACTCGGTGGTAAACCTAAAACCCATGCTCACGTGTAGCTCCCCCACCTTTGCACATGCATTTTAGAAAGAAAGATGCTGCATAAACAAACATTTTACAGCTTCATTTGAAAACAAGAAGCATCAGCTGAAGAAAACATAAAAAGTACCCAGAAATTTCTTTACAAAAGTAGAATTATTATTTAGCTTATTTTAAAAAAAAAAAAAATCCTTCATGTTTCCATCTTGTTGTAAGTTTAAAAGACCTAAATCACTGTGAACCCTTCCTTAGAAGTCCCTATAAAAAGCCATATAATGTAATTGTAATGTAATCATTACAGATTACACTATAGTATGATGCAATCAGAAAGCTGGAGACTCAATAGCTTGTAAATATGACTAAAGAACATAAATTTATCTACTCAGTCCAAATACAAATGTAACATTGCAGATCTCCAGAATGAACAGATTTCATGTGCATAAATCAATTTCTAGTTGGAAGGTCACAACAAAGCATTAGATAGTTAGAAATTACTGTGAATACTCGTTTTTAAGAAAAGTAATAAAAGAAAATACAAACTTCGCATCATAGGAATTTCTGAGTCTTCACTAAGTATGGAAGGAGCAGCTCAGAGCTAGTCTGAAGTGACCTTTATTTTTTTGGTCTCTCCACAGTTATGATTAACTCTTTCTCCCTCATTCCTCCCAACACCAAAACAACAACTCCATATTCATTTTCTAATAGCACTAACCACTACCATCTCATCATTTTTTTCTTTGTAAATCCAAGCGGGCAATTGGACTGGGCTTCCAAACGAACAGCAGCAGAAGCAATAGGCCAGTGGTGCCCCCCAGTCCTTGATCGAGCAAAGGATGCCAATGACAGTCCTCTCATAACAAGACCCTTAACTAGTCTGGCAAGAGAAATTTTGTCCAGCTTCAAAGAAAACTATCTTCCRCTTCCATAGGCTAAAGGGAAGGTTGGTTATGACCCATACAATCTCTTTTTGTTTAGTTACATACTAAAATAATAGTGCTTTTTTATTGTCTGCAGTGAACTTTCCCTATTCTTTAATGTCTCAAAATAAACTGTAAGTTAACACAGATTTTATAAAGTACGTTTATGACTTGCTCTTCCATTAGTAGGAAGATTTAAAAATAAGAACTTGGCAATAAACAGACATTCAGCAACTGATTTTCCCATTTTCCTTTTTTAATTCTTCCTCAACGCATTGCAAGACATTACTAAACCCATAAAACAGACAGGACTGTCAACTCTCAGTTATGTAAAGGTGTTGGGATAATTCAGACAAAACTAAAATGCCAGAAGATGAAACATGCAACGAGAGTACAACGGGGATAAGTTACTGATACAACTGACTGAAGCAAAAACCAGTTTTGGTCCAAACAGCCAGTGAGGGCATAGTTAGTTCTCCCCGCATTCATAGCATGTTTCATCTTCAGTTCAAATGAAGATGGAACATCAACAGAAAATTAAGGATTAGCAACACACCAGCTCTCAGCAAGGAAAGGCTTCATGGCTTTGAGGGGACCCTACCGCTCCGTTCCACGCAATGGACACGTGCTCCTTTGCGCTCTCACGTAGACAAGAGCTGCCAGGTAAGCACATTTCCTCCTTACTTCCCAGATTCCTAGTTTGTCCCCAGAACCAATGATTTCTGAGCGCCTCCTGCCCACGGCTGCACTGGTGCACTAGTGTATTATCCACTGAAAAGCAACCACCTGCCTACCTCTCTCCTCTACGTAATGGATGCCTGGCAGACTGAATACTGAATCACATGGCAATCGCTCTTAGAAATGTGCTGTGGGTGGTCTCGGTTATGTTCAGGATGTCATAAAAACATGCTGGAACTGTCAAAACAAGTACCCTTCACTGAACTTGCTTTTAGAGTGGTAACTCATAGACAACGCTTTCGTGACAAAGTTTCAGTTCAAAACTGCAATAAGCAAAAAGAAAAGGGCCCCTCTTCAGAAAGCAACAATATTTTCTGTCATTTTTGAAGACTTGGCTGGAGTAGAAGAAATGCAAGCCCTTTTTTCCCCACCTCCCTCAATCTGCAATCCTACAAAAACCATGGATTTAATTCTAGCCCCTTCAGTCAGGCATGCTTTATTTATAACCCTCTTACCTCTCCTGTTTAATCTTTTCTTGGGATTGTGCACAGAGCTACAGCAAGTCATGCAACCCACTAATCTCCACAAGGAATGCAGGAATAATAGGTAAATAAATAAGGATGGATTCAGGACAAGCAATGGCCACAAGGTATTTGCAGGAATTAAACACACCATCCTGTTTCCTACAAGCTGCTTTCACACAATGTCTATTTTGGTAGGATTAGAGCTGGATAGTGGAGAACTACAAGTTATTTTTTGTTTGTTTCGGCTGGTGAGGGGCAAATTTTTTTTTTTTTTTTTTTTGAGTTGCAAAGCAGACGGAGAAATGATAATATTAGAAACCTGACATTTTGCACTCATTCCTGCTTGCATAACCATACGTTTTTATACCCAATGGGATTCCTTCGATGATTATGATGCTCTTCTGTTTTGCATGATTTTACTTAAAGATTTTTCCTATACTCTCAAGACCTAACATCATGCAAAACAGAAGAGCATCATCCAAGTTCTAAGCACACTTAATTTGTAACAAATTCTTAATATCTCCCTCTGTTCTGGTTCCTTTTTGTCAGAGTAACTAGGAAGTTTCATAGCCAACGTATACAAGTTTTAAAACATATGCCAGCTAAAGATAGTCCTCTGATCTTTGACATTCTTCGCACATAGGCATCGCGCTTTCTCAGAAAACCCAACAGAACTTACCCTCATCTGTAGGGTTGAACCCACAGATATCACAGATACATCGAACCCACTTATTCATCTCCTCCTCGCTGTCTGCTACCAAATAGAAAACTCTGTCTATAGTGTTGATATCAAAAATATAACTGTTTTCAAACTCTTTTTTGTTGAACGTTAATCCAGCATCCACTTGTTGACACAAATTTAAGTCAATAATACGGATAGGCTTCTTGGCATGGTCATTTTTGTAGTATTCCAATACATCTGGATCCCCTGTTAATCGGCCGCTGCGAAGCACAAACCATCTCCTCTTCCATGCCTGAAAATTGGAGAGAGAAAAAAGGGAGAAAAATTAGAAGGAAGAAATCATACTTTAAGACTGTTACCTTTTGTGTATGGTTTCAATCTGGGTTGAACCGAGTAATAATAAGTAGTTCAATTATAATTCTAAGAGATTACACACCAGTTACATACATTTAACACAATCTATTTACGTATTGTTACAGCAGTGGACTAGAGGATTAGTGAATTTGTATTTTAAAGTTTATTTCTTCTGTATTTGAGCTTTGTTTTTAAGAAGCGGACATATAATTAAATCACTTTTTACAAAATGAGAAAGGATGAGGGAGGGGACCAGGAGAGGGAAAAAAGCACACACAAAAAACTCCTGAAGGAAGCTGATGTAAGCATGGGGAAGACAAAATAAAATGTATCTTTAAGTGCTCTATAGTGCTTTTTTCCAATATCTGCTGCTTTGGGCTGATGCATTTTAACTCTGAATTTTCCCCTGATACTCAACAATAGCGACCTGCATTTAAAGAACAGAAAATGCTCACATCGTACGCTCGCCTCGATGTTAGGGGAACTCTGCACTCAGAACCTCATAATATTTCTACAATAGTACTTCTTACAGAAAAAGAGCTACATCAATTATTTTGGAAACCGTTAGAGAGATGGGGATGGAGAGAATAACTAACTGTTATAGTTCTACTGCATAAAAACAGTCTCTGTGGAAGGTACGTCCACAGAAGAAATACATTTTACAATCTGACACCATGTTTGTTATACCGGCCTTCCTGCTGCTGCAGAGAGAAAGAAGCTGGTCCGGGAGAAAAGCATAACTAAAATGCCTCATCTTCCAACTAATCCTCAGCTGCCTTTCATTCCCGTGGGCCTCCGTCACCTGACATAATTCTCACCAAAGATGCTAACTCAAACCAAGAAACCAAGGTTTGCATACAACTGCCCCAGCGTTATCAACAGCATCTTTATTGCCCCACTTAGCTGCATTTTGGTTCCTCAGCTCTACCAGCAATACAGCATTCTATGCTATAAGCTTCCTTATATGCACAAATGCCAGGATAGTGGGCACAGTAGAAGAAACTAGATGTACTGCCATTGCCCACTAGAAGAGCTGCACTGCATTCACAGTTAGAAATCTGAAAGGAGAGCCTGGACACAGTGGGGAGCCATCACTGTTTTGTCTATTTGTTTTTACGCTTTTCAGCAAAGTTGAAGACCAAGGCAAATCAATGCAGTAGCCAAGCCACTGCGCCTTACACTGCAGAATCACACCATGCCCCAAGGCACCCCATTTAAAACTTCTTTAGGATATTCAAACAAGGTCACCAGCAAGTTCTTTGGAAGGACAAAAAACAACAGAAGAAATAAAAAAAGAAAAAAGAACAGGTGAGTGAGTTCTTTCAGCYAGCCCTGGCTGCATGCTAACCAAGGAAAGGAATGAAATCAGCAATGGTGGTCCCAGAAGTGGTCAAGACGTGTGATGTCCTTTACACAATGGGACATAGCTTTGAAAAAAAGAGTTTCTTACTATGTATTAGGAAAAGATTCAGACCATTTTCTTGAGGCACAAGAGTGTTTCCGTTTCATTTTTATGTAGCTGTTACCTTCAAACAAGCTAGCGGAGCGAGGACATAAAGGACAAAGAGCAAGAACTGCACTGCCATCTTCCAGCTCCGAACTAGCGCCGTCAGCTTTGCACTAGAGACTCACAAAACCCTCATTGTCAAGTGGGCATGCCTTTTTTGGGTATCAAGCTTAGGAAGCTATTATGAAAAGATAATACAGAAAATAGGAGAAAGGGAAAAACGCCAGACAGCTTAATTAAGGCTTGTGATCCATTCTCCAACTACCAAGCCTCTTAAAGTTATTTGACTTTAAGGTAACTTTTATACTTTATAAAACAAATGTATTTATTGTAGTTGTGAATACAGCATCTGCCTTTAAATGCTGAACCATATGAATCAAGTCAAGGTCTCAAGCAACTATTTCCATGGTAGCAGTTAAGTTTAACTGGGTGAACAGTAAAACACAGAAGCACAAGATGTAAGCAAGCCCTTCAATTTAGATTTCAGATGCAAGCTGCTTCTAGCAGCACAGCTGATAAGCACTGTTTAACAGCGACCCAAAAACACTGACAAAGTTTGTTTTGTTTCCTGTTTCCAAATCAAGTGACAACTTAGATGCTGGGATAACAGGAAACTTCAATATCGGAGGCTCTCTCTCCAGACGAGGTCGATCACAGATAACTGTTATGAACCAAACTGCAAAACTCTGCTGCTTCAGAAACTAGCTTTATCTTTAACCTCAGCCTTCAGTCATTCAGATGAAATTTGCAAAGCTTAAGTCAGGAGGAAAGAGATTAGAGATGGGAGAGGGACAAGAGCAATTGAAAAGCACGATGCATTTTGTCTCACAATTTGTGTAACCAAAAAAAGAAGAAAAAAAAAAATCAACTCCGTATCAACCGAGCGTGCATCTTCTAGAAGTCTATTCCTAGTGCTGTGTTAAGGAGTGAAAGATTCTTAGCAATCCTGACAATATCTGTTGAGCATTAATGAGTAAATAGGACTCCTAAAAATTCAGAAAATCAACCAGCTAAACGGAATTTGCTTTCAGCCCTTTGGGCTACAAAATAGCAACTATAAAGTACTTAAAACATTGAATTTAGCCTACCAGCACCTGCTACTATTTTTGAAGAGTTTTCACGTAGTGCATATGTGAATGTTTATTTCAGTCATATAATGAGTCACACTCACTGAAACTGGCACAGATTATATTCAAAAACAAAAGCAATTCCATAAACTACACACTAATAAGGCAGATACAAAGGTTCTCTGGATTACAGTACAAAGCACAATTTAGCAGCAGAATAAAGCTTAAAGCTAGACAAGCGAACTGACATCAGCACCCTTGCTAATCATAGTACAAAAGCGCCTCTATATTTTGTGAAAGTGCAAAATGAGCCCACATAAATCACGCTTTGTTATTTGAAAATATCTGGGATTCTTAAAGCTTGATCTATTTTTAACATTTCAGTATTTGTCGTCATAACGAAAGCTGTATACTGCCTCACTGAAGTACAGAATACTGTGCTATATGTGTAAGGAAGAGAGCTTCTTCAGTAATGGCTTTCCAAAAAGAGATCTCTAAGAGAGAGCATGCACATGTGCAAATATGTATTTACGCAAATTTATT
>JAYKAV010003055.1:2578278-2632654 GCA_035582835.1 Phoebastria nigripes
TTTTTTTTTAACCCCTTTGGGCATTCATGTTTGAAAATTTTACATTTTCTTTTACAGGGCATGTTACAGACTATTTCTCATAATCACCAAAAAAGATACAGCTGGTTTAAGTCACAGGAAAATTACAGGTACTAATTATCTGTCACATTACTGATGTTATCAGCCATACATTATCAAACACTTGTTTCTGTGCTAGAAGTCAACTGCATTAAGTTTGAGAAGTAAAAAAAACATAGCCAGTATGGGATTTAAACATTTTGTCCCAATACCAATATCATTTAATTCTAGAAAGATACTTGAGCAAATAGAGAAAAGGTGGTTTTTTTAATGAAAGATTTTTTCATATATATAAAATGTGTGTTATTAATATAAACAGGGTTTTAAAAATATATTTTATAAATATACTAACACCTAGTTACCAGACACTGCATGCAGATCAAATACCTAATTCAGAAGTAAAATTGTTCCTTTTAAAAGTGTTGTATGGCAAACGTCATGGGAATCAAGTTCACCAAAAGCCTGTAGGCTTTGTAAATTAATACAAAACAAGGTTTAACGAGGTTTGCTGCTTTTGTTTCAGACTAAGAAAGGCCTTGTGTGCCTCTCAGCTTGTTTTCTCCTTTGAGCTGCAAAGCGTATCAGCTGGCCTAACATAGGACATCACCATTCTTGCCAAACATTGTCCTGTTCGTATCATGAGACCATCGTATCATGGGACCATCATAACTATAGAAACAAGCTTGTTTGCTTGTTTTTGAGGTAGTCTAAAATGTGACAAGCTGCTCACCCACAGAACATCAAATGATCAAAGGAATAGTGGAATTCTGTATTTTTCACACAGCATTTTGAGTAGGTTACAAAGCAAAACCAAGAAATTCCTACGATTAGTTTTTCCAATCACATATATGCAAACTGCTGATTTAAAAGTGAGTGCATCAGCTAAGAAATTGGCAGAAAGCATCATTTAGCAGTGTTGGGGTTTGGATTTTTTAAGACTATAGCTAAACCTGAATGCAGTACACAGGATTTACAGTATAATCTCCTTACAAGAGGCATATCTGTTGAAGAAGTTCTAGATATACCTCCCTTAGTCTTTACATTTATGGATCATTATTTTTTCCCCTGCCATATATATTCGAGATGTACCTCATTCAGTTGCTGGCTGTAGTTCAAAGATGTAGGAAATAGGGAAGGTATGTGTAAATGGAGAGGGAAAGGAAGGAGAAAGGGGCAGGAAAGAGTAGACAATTTACATTTATATTTTAAAAAGGATTTAACCTTCCATTTGGATCCCCTCAAGCTCTTGCTCAAAAGGCCAAAATAATTACATGAAATGTTTAAATAAAAGCTTAGAAATGTTAAATCAAAGACAACTTTTTCTGGTCAATTTTTTACAGCATTTGCTCTCATGTGGTCAAGTAACTCTGCTCACTGATAAACTGGTCAATTGTCCTCCTTTGGTCTGCTAAGTATTATTACCAATAATCCTCATGTCATTTAAAGCTGATTTTCCTCTTCTAGCCCATTTACCACCTTTTTTCTCTTGGATAGCATCCAGTCCAAAAAACCTCCAAAACTGTTGAGCACTGGCTAAGCCAAAGAGGGTATCACTTACATCCCGCTCCGGTAATACCGCTAATAAATCTTTCCCCCATGTATGACCAGTAGACCCAGGAATAAAATCACAAATCCCAGACCTTCCTTCTCATCTCTCAAGTGTGCAGACATTTGTGCTTAGGTTTTCATCTCTGTACTCCACAGAGAGTACTTCTAAAGGGCAGTACTTGGCATCCTCCTTTCCCAGAGAAGTCAACTAAGACTTGGAAGAAAGAAGCAACTTACCCAGGGGCACAGGGAAGGATCCAAAAGAACACCTGATGTTTTACAAACACAYGACAAAACATTTCCTTGCTCCAAAAGAACTTATAAAGTAAGGAGAAGACATGCAGAGCGTGAACCAGAGAGAAGGGGAAAAAAAAGACAGCCCAAGGTCACTTCAGAATGCTCTCCTGGACATTTAAGTCCTGAACCTACTGTTGAGGTCTTTTCACTTGGCTGCTGGGATCAAGATTTAATTTTCTTTACGCTTTTTGCTCCCATCTATTTCATCTATCCCTCTCCCTTTACTTTTCTCCCCAGTGCACAGGTTAAACAATAGTGAAATTGCTACATTCCTTTGACAAACAACAGGAAGAAGGATCACAAACAGAAGCTGAGCACTTCTTCTCCTCTTTGCCTCCACATTTCTAGTGCCCAGGTGTTCTGTTCATCGCAGGAGACAAACACACCTCTGGCACAGCTTCACCGACTCCTGCGTTAGACCTGTGCTCCGCATCCCATTAGAAGCTCAAATGAAATAAAAGTAAGTGTTCCTTCACACTATGCTTCTTTTTAAATCCTGTTTGTGGTAGGCATAGACCAGTGACAACTGTCACTGATGAGCTTCATCCCACAAGGCACGTATTTGGGAGGACTGCCGGGAAGTAGCCAAAAAAAGGCCACATTAGGTAACGGTACTTCAAGTACAGAACTTTACTTTTTCCACTTGCTACTCTTCCGGCTTGCAGAAATAACTCCAATGTGGTGAAATTTCAAAATTTCAGCCGACGTTTTCCCTGAGAAATTAACACTTGTATATTTCTACATGGAAACAAATTAAGGGGTGTTTTTCAGAAACCATTTTCTGGAAATCTTTTAAAAACTACTTTTTTTTTTTTTTTTTTTTTTTTTTTTTTTAAAAATAAAGGCCATATCACGAGCACCAGAACTGAGGAATATGTAATTACTGGCTACTTCTGAAAACCATTGTCATAACACCTACTGGCAACTGCCATCCTCTTCCTTAAAAATGATGCCCTTCTGTTTGTTTGTTTTTAAAATGTAAGACAGAACAACTAAACTGAGCACAAAAAAAAAGCATGTTTAGTGTCTTAATTCTAACAGCAGAAACTGCATTTCCAAGATTTGACAATAGTCCAAACATCTACTTTTAGTAGCATTAAATACTAAAAGTATAAACAGATTGCTGCAAAATAAACAAATGTGATACCAGGAAAATACTGAATACATTATGACTTTCTTTAAATACTTAAGACTTGTTTTCCAGGAAGCACCATCTTTTCTCACTGAGCAAAATAAGGAAAAAACAGTCTCAGTGGAAGTTTCCACTCTCCTGGCCATCATCCTGATCATCTGTTCCGAATACACACAAGGCCAAAATTTCCTGTTTTCAAACTATTGTCACCATTTTCTAGTCTTGTGCTGTCGATTCTAACTTTAGCTTGTTAAATAAACAAAAGAAAACACTGAAAATACAGCAGAACAATACTTCCACACAGATTTACTGTGAGCACTGTTTCATAACTGATGTTTCAGCATGTGAATTAGCCTCCCAGCGTTACAGCGCTAATTAAAGCATCAAAAAAGGCGCAAAATACTATTCAGACAAGGTAGCACTAACTGCTGCTTTATTTTATGAATCTAAAACTAACTGAATATTTTCATACTCCTTTCCATTTTGCATGGGGGTTCTTGTGGGGTTTTTTTTGTTTGGTTGTTTGGTTTTTGTTTGTTTTTTGTTTTGTTTTGTTTTCTTTAAAGCCTTATGCCTATTTCCCAGTGTAATTGTGCAGCCAGGTCTTTATCATCTAATTCACATTAAACTGATCCTTATTATGACTGGTAGCATCAGGCACTTCAATAAATATTTACTTTTCTGCAGTACGTCAGAAATTTTCTAATGGCAAGCACAAATTTCCCTCTGCCATACTCCTGCACACCAGAGAATTATCATCATCTCTTCACCAAAGGAGAACCGATTCAGAGCGCTATATAGAGCAATAAAGCAGGAGATCTGAGCCCTCATTTCACTGTCTCCAAGCTAGGACCAGTGACCAGATCATCCCTCTATCTTCCTACATCATCTCATCCACTTCTTGTACCTATAAATATTCTGTCATTTCTGATCACTTGCAAACTTACCTTTTCACTTCTAGTTGTTCTACTTCACACCACCCACCCTGCGTGGCAAAGACATAACTCCCTAACAGTCTTGCCAGCAACATGTTCCCTATCACAGATGATATTAGCTTTGCCATCTCCTCTCACTGCTTTGTCAGCAATGAAAACATAACACTTGTCATGGCATGACGCTTGTCACGGCATAGGAGAAGTATATCTGTTGCAGGTCGCTTACCCACACATCTACATGGGTCTTTGGTTTGCTGCCCTGTTTCTCAGAACATTTCCAAAATTTGGTCTTTTCCTCTCTGATCACGAGCATGTTCTGATCATCTCCCTCTCTAGTCTTTCCCATATCCATCCTATTTAAAATAATACCGCCAGGACAATCTCCCTTCTCTCATTCTGATCACATCTTCTTCTTTAAAGTTCTCCATTGATTGACTTGCTTTATTGCAGTTTTGAGCCTCTTTTCCTATCTTTAGGCTTTTTCTTCTTAGGAAACTCAATGCACTTGACTCCCTCCCTCTTGCAAGTCACCTCCTATCGCTTTGCTCCACCACCGATACCAGATTTGGTTCATTTTTCCTTCTCTCCCGCATCTCTCATCTTTCTTCAACTTCTGAAGGCTCTCCGAATCAATAAGCAAGGGCATGACATCTCCTTCCTTCAGATTCCTCCTAAAGATCAGCGTCTTTRATAGCACTTACAATCACCCAACCAAGTTACAATTTGGCTTTGTATCAGATGGATTTATTTAAAAAGTAATGTGTTTGCGTATTCATCAGACAAAGGTTTGTTGTTTTTTTTTAAAGTTGCTTCAGTCTTTTCATCAGCTCTTAATTAGAAGTCACTTCCCCCCCACAAGTCTTAATCTAAGAAAGCAAAACATTCAGGGTAGGTTCTGCCCTTTTTTTTAAAGTGTCTGTACATTACTTATCACAAGGATTACTATAGTGCTGACAAGACCCCCTTAACAAGACAAGCCAGAGAAGACACCAGCTGTGCTTGTTTGACTCAAGTTCCACTATCATGAGCTCATGGGTGTACGATGTGACAAGTTGTATGAGATCAATGCACAGAAAAATAAAAAATTTAGGATTTATAAAGACACAATAAATCCAAAGCTGAAAGGTCAAGCCTACACTCCATTGATATCAACAGCTGCTTTCCCACTAATGGCCGGGGATGAAATATTTCACCATGTATTTTTGTCTATTCATTTCTAATTTCTTAGGAGGACAGTCATTTTGAAGTGGTGTTTGTAACAAGGTTTGAAAAATCCCCATTCTTCCAGATCACAAGCCCAGTGCTTTTTGTAATATTTTGTACAGATTCACAGTTTTCCTTTTTTTCTTCCTCCTTCTTACTTGCCTGTGCACATATCTATCTACAATCATCTGTGAAAGGCTTATATACAAGGAAAAGCAAAACACTAGAACTAGGTAAAAACATGCAATTTCTGACACTATTTTGGATCCTTTAAAGGACGTTGCAGTTTCAACAAACATACAACACATGCTTCACTGCTTCATGTTTGGATCACTCAGGTGTGCTCATGCTGCATACAAAATAGAGATTTCCACAGATGACAGAAGCCAGGCATTCTGCACATCATCTCTTCAACAAAATATTCATAGACTTAAATACTGTGTTTTGTACTCCCCATAAAAGAAAGGGGATTTGAGCTACAGAAGCAGCAGTTTCTCCAACTTCAATAGGGAATGATGGGTTAAGGGGGATTTAGCAATGAATTAAGGATGGTGCAAAGATACCCCATAATTTCTACAAATTGCCTCCCAACTAACTAGCCTGGTTTAACCTACTAGTTGTATGCATAACGAAAGAAGCTCCTACACATCCATTAACACACATGGAAAAGTCTCCAAAGGAAATTCCAGACAATGTTTTAAATAATCCCTACAAATTAAACTTAGGACATGTTGACACTCCATCCTTATCCATTCCTTGTGAGAGCAAGGCCGTGCGTTAGCTGACATTTTTGCAAATCARGTATCCGTAAACCAAAGCAGGAGCCTCTTTTGTAAATGAGTCAGTGACTATTACAGCAAAGAAAGGACCGATACTTACTCAATCCGCTTTACTCAGGCACAGTAAAGGGAAAGCTAAAGGAAATCTATTGTTCTGCCAAGGTATTACAGGGAGAATCAACACAGTACTTTTTAAATACTGTGAGGCATTGCAAGGAATTCCTTATTCTAGGAAAGGGAAAGAATTAGGAAGGGCATGCTCAGTGTTTACCTTTTAGGACCAAAATTATTAGCTTTTCCATTACAAATCATCAGACCTGCAACGTGCATGAACCAAGTCTGCAGATATGGCAGGAAGAGCTGCTAAGAAAAGTAAAAGCTAAGGTAAAGTAAAAGYCAGCATTGTGTCCGATATATACTTTCTCACTTTACATGACCAACCAGGCTCAGCAGATTTTTTTCTGAACAGAAGTGACCTAAAGAACTCCAGAGAAAAATCAATTTCAAAATAAACAAACACAAAGTCAAAATCCTTTGCAAGACATTATGATATATAAATTGCTTTTACTACACTAATTAAACTGAGTTTCTATTATACAAAAATAGTTTTTCCAACACTGCAAACAATATACCTTTAGATTCAAATAACTCACTGGTAGTAACAAAATGGTCAAGAAATTTAAAAACCAGCTACATCACATACCAGTAAATTTAACTACATACCAGCATACTTGAAAATTAAGATGCTTCGGTATAATTACTTTGATTAGCTTACAAAACGCTCCTCTTGCTCTCATCAACTCACAAAAAGTTTTCTACTGTTTCCTAGACTGTAACAGCACCCTCATGCCATATATTATTAGGATCAACAGCTTTGTAGAATTTAACCACCACAACCAATTAATTTATCTTTTCTCTCCCCACCCCAGAGCAATCTTCTGAATCAAGATTTGTTCTGAAACCAAATCCTTCGAACAGCGTTGCCGCAATTCCTTACCACAAAGGCTGCGCTGCCCTGCCGGAGGAACCTGAGCGGCAGGACCAAGCCCCGGCCAGCCAGCATCTGCTCACGGCAACTCGCGGCAAGCCTCCCTGTTGACAAAGCTGAAGTACTCGCACTAGTGTTTTAACAGCCAAGAAATTACAGATGGTTCTTGAATAACGATACAAATACTAAGATAAACTAAGTGTTTTAGAGGGCCGTATTAACACACCTACGCATGCCCACGTATGCCTGTAACGTACTGAAGCGATACATCACAGAGCTTCTACTTGCACTTTGTGGCATAAAACTTCTCTCTCTCTCTTTTTTTTTYCCCCCTCTTTCTTTTCTTCCCTTGAGTTAGTGATACACGTGAACAAACAGGTAGAGGTTTAGGCTCACGCTTCGGAAACAGAATTTACCGAGTCAACTTGTAAATCAAAACAAAAGCTACACCTCTTTTTGAATAAAAAAGATTTTTCAAGCAAAAAGATAACATTCTTTAAGGAAGCCCCTGTTTACTTACTCCAATTCATTCTCCATACACCCAAGTTACAAAGCAGAAAAGTAAACAACATCAGGAACAGGTTTTTTTCTAGTTTACCTCAAGTCTTCAGAAAATTTAAGCTATGTCCTGGCCATTTCTGTAGTTGTGTCTACCCCAAAATAAGCAAAGCTTTCTTTTTCCTGCCGGCTTCCCACCTCACTCTACACCACCCTATCCTCATAACCTTTGACCAACAGGAAGCAGACACAATGGACTGAAAATAACAGCAATTGTAAGATCTCGAATTATTTAATACGTGAGGGGTGGGCTTAAGATTTGAAAAACTTCCCTTGCTTTGGTTTTTCAACAGTTGCTTAACACACGTTATCTACATAGACTTACAACATTTGTTAGAGATCCTAGGTTGAACAAGGCTAAAAACTGAAGCACGCTATTAAGAGCACAGAGGTACAAATTCTTGCATATATTGAGATTCTGCATTTAAGTCACAGTCATTAGGCTATTATATACAATGAACTTAATTTTCTGACAGTGTAAACAATAGCAGTARAAGTTTCTTACAGCATTATGTCTTTTTTTTTTTCAAGTATTTTTATGTAGCTGAGCTTTTAGATCAGTAATAGATATAACTATATGTCCCATACAATAATATGACATTCTGGTAAGAAATGTAACCAGCAGTCCATTTAAACACTGCAGTTAAAGCTGTAAAAAAATGTGGTGATAGAAAGTCACAGAACAATTTGCTAATACAAAGAGGACCTTTGCTAATTCTAAGTAGCCGAGGTGCGCTTTGTGGTGTAGAAGGAAGGATGTTTATCTTCTCCTCATGTAAAAGCCCAAGCAATGACCCCATAGATATCTTCATTACCAGAAAAAAATTCATGTGCTTTAATTTGTACTAACATCTTGGCATGAACACTTGAGGGTTACAAATTCCAAAGTCCAGACAGACAATTAAAGTATTTCTTTTTATTAGTTTTAATGTTTTTTGTCTTGCACCCCAAGTACCAGCTGATTATTATTTTGCAAACCCACAATCACGTCGTGTCTCCATCATCCCTCCCCAAAGCCCTCAGGTTCCTCCTTTGCGGTTACACCACAACACATACGGGTCACGGTGATAAGAGCAGAATGAACTAATTCAGAGAGGGACTCACCTCTTCTGTAAGAACTATACTGTGTTTTCTGGAGAAGGGAATGGGGAGGGACAAAGAGTCAGTGTCATTTTTACACAGACTACTTGTCCTGAACACAAGACGACTAAATCAAAGGTTCTTCCACAATCACAAAAGCTGGTAACGTCCTCCGCCTTGTAAACGCCAAGGAAAATTTCAGTCTAGGAGTATTACAGTGGAATAGTTACAAGCATGCCAAAATGCAAGGTCATAATAATGTTCCAACRTAATTTTGAGTATGTTTGCTGCCCCATGCACACACTTTATCAAGCATTCACTGTACCTCTATTGCATATTAGGCGCTGCTTGGTTTTAAAGGCATTTTAATCATGGAATTACACTAGAAATATTCTTTTCTTGGCAGGGGAAGCTCAGGCACTGCATTTCTGCAGGATAAGACTGGATCTAGCTTGTCAATGCAGTATTTCATTAAGGTCTGCAAGTGCTCAAAATAACTACAGAGAAGCCCCTCATGATATATTTCAGCACGGTATCCACAACAACTTCCAAATATAAGAAGTCCATATTGCACACGAGCAAGCTTTTGAGCATAGCAGCAGAAGCCACCACTGACACGTTATAATAGCAGCTTGAAGCACAAATGGTTCAACAAGGAGAGTAAATACGAGGTTCTCTGCAAGCCTGCAGTTTAAGAGTCCCTTGAAACCACTTTGTCTGCTAATAGGATCCTCCTTTTCCCTTCCCCCATTTTAAGACACAACCTGATGCCATCACACCAAGGAATAACAGAGAAAGGATATCCTGCCTAGATTTTCCATTATACAGATCAAATCATCAATCCAGAGAGGTCTTTGCTTACACATAGGATAAAAAGAAGATGCTTCCAACTGATAAACCCTGAGAGGAAGCAAGGTTGGCTCCATGACTATTTTTAAGTAGTCAGCATTCACACAATGGCCTAAAAATTAATGGCCAACCCCCAGGGTCCATGAAGCCTTAATTAAAAAAAAAAAAAAAAAAAATTAAAAAAAAAAAAAAAATTTAAGGAGTTGGCATATGGGGGGGGGAGAAAACAAAAGAACTAGAAGGTGGCAGATGTAATCATGCTTCTTCCCAGATGAAGAAGCCTCTCACCTTGAATTAAGTTTGTATGCTTAGTTTAAGTAAGTGAAAAGATCAGAAGCTTTATGTTGTTTTCTCTAAAAATGAAGCATTTCCTTCAACAATTGCTGGGAGAAATCTTACTTCACAGCTCTCGTCTTTTTGACTAATACTCTTTTGCTGTAAGTTTCATATGACAAAAAGTAAACACAGAAAAATAAGAATATCTTTATGTAGCTGTATCATGAAAGAAGGAACTTGTTTCTCAGCCCTAACTTCCAAGGCCAGCTACCACAGCTGTGCTGCAGCTCCCAGCTGAACAGCTCCCTACATCTCACCACCCAATAGACAAAGGGCATTTAGTTTACCAAATGGCCAGTGTTTCACATTTAGCTCAGTTAAAAGCATTCCACATCCTAAGGCTTCATCTAAGCATGATAAGAAAAGTCATACTYTGTGCATCTGGACAGATGATGAATACAAACATCTTTGGTATCATCTAAGGATAAATAATTTAAATGGCATCATTTCAACATTAAATGCACTGAAAATGCAATTCTCATGCCAGGCATTTCTTTGGATAAAGAACAAGATGAGGCAAAAGGCCCATTAAGGTCACCTTTGTAATCAAGGAAATGCCCAGAAACTCGAGACATTTAAAATAYCACCATTCATCTCCACCTTTTAGTGCTAAGAAGGATTTCTTCTTATAAGCATTCATCCTTTTGGAGGTTTGTTGTTGTTGTTGTTCCTTTTAATAACAGGATACTTCTGATGAGTAACTAAGAGAATAATGCAAAATAAAAATTGCCTAGAATTTCTGATCTCATCACAAACTATTCTCCTCCTCCTCTGTGCACTAGATAAAAAGTGAACAATTAGCCTGCTGTTTGCTCAGCACAGTGAGATTGTTCATTTCTTCATTTGTATCAGATCACATCACGGAATAGAGAAAAACATTAAAAACAGAGTAAACAAAAAAAACCAAAACCAACTATCATTAAACCACCAACACTGCTAYGAGAACTTAAACCCCATCAGATTTTTATTATTTATTTTGTGGTTTTGAGCAGATTCAAGTGTTACAGTCCCTTTACCTTATCTGGCTTGCAAAGTACTTCACATTTTTAAGCTTTGCTCTTTGACATGAAAAGCAAGCACTGCATTATCCAACTGCTTTTTATACCTTTTTGTGAGAGTTTCATAACTAGTTTCACTTACTATAAAAACGTTTAATTTTTAACTTACAGGCAGCAAAGGAACTCTAAAACTGGGCACCTTGTTACTTTATTTATTGGCTCTCTATAGATCTAAACCGCATCTACTTTGTTTACTGACTGGAAGCTCTTACTACTGCCAGCACTTCAGGAACAATGTAACTGTGGAAAGAGGAAAACATGTTTTTCTACATTTTGTTTGTCATCTAACAGAATTATAAGGTACACATGTACCAGTTTGAAAATATTTTTAATAGCTGGTAACCTCAAATGGACAAAACAACCTACCTCAGCAGGTACTTTGTTTGAGCTCATAACTTAACCCTTTTCATTCTGGAGCTATTTATGAGTAATAATGACTGCCAGATTTGCTGTAACACTGATTATTTTTCAATATYTGTATCATAATGACACTGAAAAAGTGTATTCTATTTCTACAGATGACCATGTTTTAATCCTTAAAATGGTAAGAGCTTTGGGGCAACAGCAAGAGGCATGAAATCAGAAACAAGATTTAGTATCTTGTACAAAATTTTCCAACTCTTAAAAATATATATCACAACACCATTTATATGAACCCAGTAAGATACACAACTGATCTCATTTGATTTTAAATACAGATATATAWAAAAAAAAAGACATGCCACTATAACAACATATCAAACTTCAAGCAAAAAAAAAAAAAGGAAGCTTCTCATTTTCCCCCACCACTTACGGTGGCATCCAAAGTCTTTCCTCCCCTAGGGAATTCTGGTGCCACCTGTATTAGGTTGTGTGACAAGGATCCACTTGTCTGTGGGGTGCAGCAAGGTGAGAGGGATGCTGCTAGCCAGGCCAGGTGCCGCTCGCCAGGTCCTCTGAGCACACCTCCCTCCTGCTCACCAGCACTGCCAGCGGTCCTGACATAAGAGAGGCCGCGATGTTCTGTTTCAAATAGCTGAAATTTGGCAGAGGAGCGCACTTTTACATCCAACATCAGGTCTTACAYGGGTTTCCTAAGCTGTCGTTCACCCTCAATGCTAAACAGATGTAAGGCACATATTAAGGTGTCCAACTGGATGGCTCTCTTACTTCCATAGCCAATCATCTACCCTCCCTCCCAGACCTGAAAGGCTAACAAAAATACAGAAAAAAAAAAAAAAAAAAAATTAAATAGCTACTCTAAGCAATACTTAGCTGACCTTTGTATTTGAACACATTGGTTTTGCCTCTGCCGCGAACCTCTTCCTTCTAGAAAGCTGCAGAGCTGAAGCTGCTTATTCACAACATGAATCGTGACAGAAGAACCGGTAAGACCAACAACAACAATGTCAAACCATAATTTTAGAAGCCGCTGATGTAGAATGATTATATCTTCACTGTCACCGACTGCCAAGACAAGACACCTACTAACGTCACATTATTTGCACTGCTGCAGTCAGCTCCCTATCAGGCAGGTGCCACTTCACTGAAGCTCCTACATGATTTGAGAGCACTTGTTTTTCTTGATAGGCAGGGAGGCCAAAGACTGAGCGATATGGAAACAAATACACTCTCACTTTTGATAACAGGCTGACGTGCCGGAGTGGCACAAACATCCATTCTTACTCTCCATTATAAAATTTTACAGAGAAAATAAGACAGATTTCAGCAGATTGGGCAAGTCAACTCAGATTTTACTAAAGCAAAGTTGTATCACTGCACAGTGAAGATCAGAAGATTTTGAGGATGGGATGATAAAGAGAAAGTGTTTAAATTTTAGTATCACTTCATTTTGGTCCAAAAACGTGCACTGCTTTTTTTTTTTCCCCCCAGAAACTGTAAACTTCAAAACGTGAGGTCCCATGGCATGTTAAGAGTCTAAATACTGCTAGGACCGCTCAGGTCAGCTACTGATGGACACCATCCAAATTGTTTCAATCCAGAGGAAAATTATTTTGGTGATCAAAGTCACTGAATCAAAGTAACAATAAAGAGCACTTATAGCAACGTCTTGGCACCTTAACCAAAATACGCTGATCAATCAATTTGTTAGTCACTTTGTGACTAATAAATAAGCATAACCAGTATTAATTGCGTGCTTCCCACCTCTCTCAACTCTGCTCAAATACTGCAATAAAAGCACAGGTGAACAGTTTAATAGTTCGCTATACTATGAATGCCCTCCCCACAGTGGCAGGGATAGGTGATTTTCTGCAATAACGTGTGCTTGAACTAGACATAGAAATCAAACACCTTCTGCCTGAGCAAGGTGATGACAGCATGTGACGCTGCTTGGAGGAAAAGCTATAGCTGAACTTCTCTGAGCATTTAAAAGAGGTATCGCATCATACTGACAGAATTGATAAAATTCCCACAGAACATAAGAGAAGTTTCAGTGATTTTATCAGACACAACAGAAGTGAGCTGACAGGGTAGAGAAGCATATACAAATGACTGCTTTCTCTTTGATTCACAATATTTAGATTGTTATTTCCAGCCCAGGTTAAACAAATTGGTGTTATGATACTATTGTTAGGCTAGATGTATAAACACGCTCATGCACTTTTGGAGGCAGGCCAGCCAGCTCAACAAACATTACAAAAGAAACAGCGAAGAGGTAGAACATGCTCGGGTTCACCCACCGGGCTGTTATGGAGAGGGAGCAGGGGGYGGGAAGGAAGAAAACAGCGCAGAACAACAGTGGAGCAAAATATGTTGTGAACATGCTATTTTAAGAAGTGTAGAAGGTTTCTTAAAAAAAAAAAAAAAAAAGCTCAAGAGTTCGTTCATACTCAGCAAAATAACTCCTGAACATTTCATACAGAGACAGATACATCAAGCGGTTTCAATCAGCATGCTTAACTCAAGGCAAAAGAAACAAAGAAACACTGGATATAGATTTCTTACAGTGAAAGGAAAATTAGTGCTCAAAGCACAAATCACCATCAGCAAAATTTTACTCAGTAGAGAAAACTATTTGTTTTCTTTATGAACAAAGGATAAGGACAAAATATACCTTCTGGGTAGTCCAGATCTCCCACTTAGTCTCTAATGAGAAGGGCTCAGCCTTACCCCCCTCTCTTCTGCAACAGCTCAGGCACTTGACCCCAATTCTTCATTCTACCCAACATTTCTCTAAAAAATGACATTAAAAAAAGGTGGKTTTTTTTCCTCATTTCTATCAAAGGAGAGGTGTTTTGAGACAGGTTATTTACAGCTGTTTACCAAGGCACTCAGTTTACAGATAGAGAGTTGAAAGCAAGTATATATGAACCAACAGAGATTATGGATTTTTCAGATATTACAACCAGGCTACRTAAGCAGAAAAAGAGCTACAACTTTTAAATAAGACAGGCAGAGTAACAAATACAATCATGGATTAATCTCCCCAGCTTACACTCTGTCTTGGTGAACCTGAAGTCACTTATCTGTTCCAACAGCCAACAGGGCCGAGATACCATCCCTGCGAGTTCATTTTCTAAGTGGACCCAACACGCAGAAAGAAGAAAACCGCATGAAGAAGCCAGTAACTCATTCCCTTCGAAAAGGGCCTTGTGAGATTTCTCATCTATGATTTGCTCTCCTCCGTTCACGGCAGACACTCTGGGAAGAGTAAGCTGGGTTGCAGTCATACCAACAAAGGAGGTTTCTATTTTCATAATCAAAACACTTGCCTTGTTTCACTGGAAATACTCCATAATTTTAAATTCTATTCAGAGGAACAGGTCCTTCGCCGGCAAAATACTGCTGCGTACCAAGGCCTTGCTTTGCCCATAAAGTAAAAAGTAACTGCAAAGCAGTGCCATTAACTGAGCACCCTCAAACATCTCGGGCAACGTCAGGACTTGACCAAGGTCTCCGAATAGGAGATCTTGAGATACTTCAACTCAGCCAGCACACTTGGAGAGCAAGTTAAAGTTGAAATGGAAAACATTTCCATACCTATACACCATAACAGATATTGTAATAGTCAAGTAATTCACTTCAGTCTGATATACAGAAAGATACACTTAACTACACAAAAATAACGCTTTGTGAATGGTTTAAAAGGGGAAAAAACTGCAATAAACAAATTGTAATGCTTGCCAGTTCATTTATTTTCTTAAGCATTTAGTATTTGATGAAACTCAACTTGATTTTGCATATAAATTATTGGCCTGCCTCTTATTTGCGTATCACTGATATCCAGTATAACCTTGAATTTTAAAATCAGTCACACGAGATGATGTATCCTATCATCAAGTTATGCCATTTTTACTAACGTAGGAAAATTAAACTTGAAAACTTGGTGTGTACTTGCTCTGCTGATCACATTTCACAGAATATTGTTGTCTATAACCCGTTAGTAACTTGTGCAAGTCTGTATTTTTATTTTTTGTCAAATACACATGAAAGAACATTCTCCTCGCAGCATGCATATTTCCCCACTTCTTCACATGCTGGAACAGGTTGTTGTTGTTGTGGGTTTTGGGTTGGGTTTTTTTTGTTTGGTCTTTTTTGGTGGGGTTTTTTTTTGTTGGTTTTTTTTTGGGTTTGGTTTTTTTTTTTTTTTTTCCTTTTTTKTTTKKTYTTTTTTGKTKKKGTTTTTTTTTKTTKKTTTTTTTTTKKKTTTKKTTTTTTTTTTTTTTTGWCACCAGATCCTAAATAGWTCYTAGACAAAGATCACTTCCTTGCAAAAYTKCTGAATAAATAGACCACATTTGACAACAGAGTTCAGAAGATACTACATTGCTGGGGTTCCCTTGCCAAAACAACAGAGTATCTGTGCTTTTGTCTCACTGGATGTGCACACATGCTTATTAATTTCATATAGTACTTTCTCTAAGCAACAGAAATGGACCAACTGCTCACAACACGCAATGGAAGTTAGAAATGTTTCTTCTGTTTGTCCCCCTCCCCCAGCAGATTAACTGGGCTATTCTTTAATACAGAAAAATCCAACTATACAGCAACAGTAGTTACTGCCAGTCTCAGAACAGCAGTCTTGACCTTCCAAAATTCTGTTCTAGTAACCCTTGCATTATAAATACTGTACCACTGGAGTCCCAGAATTAGAAACATTTGTTTTTCATTTTAGCTTGCTAGCAAAAACAAAGCTCAAGTATACAACTAGTCAAGTATACTACTTTTCATTTGAAATTCAATGTTTTTCAATGAGCTCCTTAAAACAAGTAGCATATGACCAAGTCAGATAGGATTTCTGTATACCACCAGTTCTAGTATGAGCATGTGCTGCCTGCCACACTACTTGTAAACAGGACAGACAAGAGGATAAGGAGTGCCACTTACACTACACCTCATCCTAGGTCAAGACAAAGCCGACCTTCAGAAAAAACACAGTTACTTCATAAAAACAGACCTGTGATAGGCACCGTGATATTCCCCTGCGCTGTAGGGACAGAGGGAGTTACACAAAGCAGAAACATACCCTTTTAACACTAATACTACAGAATTTCACAAAGAACAGCAAAGCATGATAAAACTAAACTAGCACAAGCCTGACACTGACTTTAAAAGAAAATGACACCATCATCCAGAATCTTACTTTAAAACACAGAAAGATGGAACATCCTTCATCAGCCTCCAGCTGCTGTGACTTTTATCCAGGAGAAAAACCCAGCAAGATCTCCATTTCAGCATCACTCCAAGGAGAGCACTACACTTACTTAGCATCAGTTCCCAACAGCAATACAACCGAAAGCTCTGCAGTCTGGCAGACTCAATGAAGGTTTTAATCATCTAATGAGATTACCTCATCTGTGTGCGGTTTCACAATGCAGTCTCAACGGTAGCCCATTATGCCAGACCCCTTACATGCGGTATCAATCATGCTAATCGGCTTACTCTGCTATCACTCCTACAGCTAGATGACTGCCACACACAGAAACCAAAACCGTGAAGAGTTTCCACCTCAGGATAAAAAGAAATTGTGAACTAAGTACTGCCACGACAGTACAGAAAACATTGCTAGCTCCAGTCCTAAAATTAATGTCACTTCTATCCAACAGGTTATGAGCCACGTTCCATTTTTAAATTTTATGTATGTTCTATGCTCAATCACAGCAAAGTACAACAGCTCCCTTATGGAGAACATGAAGTTTACGTGTAACAATTTACATGTTTACAGTTAATAAATTTCACATTGGAAAATCATAAAGCTTCATAGAACATCAGCAGCTGCCTTTTCTGAAACACAGGCTTCCCCAGTTATCATCAAATGGAGCTCACGAAGCACAGCACGTGGCTGTTTTACTGTTACCAATATAAAAATGTTATAGTAATTAATGCCGTTCGTTTACTAAAGCAAGAAGCATCCAACCTCAAAGTAACATAACGCATGTACAAATAAAACTTGTTCTATTTGGCAGATGAAGCTAATGAGAAGAATCTAAGTATTAAAACTAAACTTAGCCTATATTTTGTTCTTCGGTTGCAAGGGAAAAAATAGCCCTGAGTTCTGATGTCTTCCTAGGTAACACAGGGATCCAGTTCTACACACAGTTAAAAAAAAGCTAGCCACACTACACAGCTCGGAAGACAAACAAAACAAGCCCCTCTAGTATCAGCATTTTATACAAGAGAGATTAAGCAGCTTGCCCAAAGAAGCACAAGAATCACAGGCAAAAATCAAAGACACACCTGTTAAATTAGCACTACCCTTACCACGCTGGCTTTACCTCTTACACTTTTCCCAAGGCACTCGAAAATATTAGTGCTACCAGAAGTTCAACACATCTTCGTTCAATGCAAGAAAAAAACACACAAGCATAAGCACAGATATTAACACACAGTTAACAATATGGTTTTTTTTTTTTTTTTTTTTTAAAGGCTACACATATCTAGACTTGACTGGGGACTCTAAAACAGGTCTCCCTAACCCAAAACATCTTCTCTAGTGTATCCTTTTACCATTAGCTGCTTTCAATAATATGAAGGAAAGGGAAGAGAAATTAAATAAAGGAGACCAGATGAGTACATAAGGTTATAATCTTGTCATATTTAGGTTGGAAATATACAGAACCACTTAAAACTTGACACAACCTGTAAAAAGCAAGAATCTCAAAATAAAAAACCCAACCAAAAAGACAGAAAACCAAAAAACAAGCAAACATACAACTAATATGAAGCAGCTTTAGGCCTTTACAACCCTGATTATCAGCCCATTTTGCTGGACCAAGTATCCCCAAACTCTTCTGAAAGCGTCTCAATCCACTGCCAGGATACTCATTTAAAATGGGAATGTAAAAAGGGAAAACCAGCACCGCAATCTTGGGAAAAAAGTCTTTTGATCTTGTTATCCAAAATTAACTGCCCTGTAAGCCACTGACTCAGTTGGCCCAACTGAAGCCAGGATCTGACTCGGGACTCTTGCCTTGCTGAGCAATCCTTTTTTCAGAGAGCAGATACCAAAAGGTAATCTTGTGGCATTTGACATTCCAGATAAAACATATAATATTTTAAAAAGCATCCACATTTTCTCCTCTGCTTTTCCACAAGCATACTCAATCCAAGCAGTTCAATAACTTCACATTTTTATAGGATACCATCTTTGCACATGCCAAGTGAAGGCAAATAGCTCTCCATTTCAAATAAGAAAATAGAGACTTACAAATAACTTACCCCTGCTACCCAAATGCATACTAACCCTCCAGAATAGAATATAAAACTGGGGCATGCTGATTCTCTTGCCCAGACTTGATTACTTTTATACTGAGTTTACACTTGTGATTTCTCAAACTTCCAAACAAATGAAGGACAAAACTATGATCAAAAGTAGTCAGCATGGATTTATGAAAGGAAAATCATGCTTGACCAACCCGACAAATGAATGGCTTAGGGGATTATGAGCGAGCAGTGAATTTTAATTATCTTGACTTCAGGAAGGCTTTTAGCACTGTCTCCCATGACATCCTTATAGACAAACCCAGTGAAATATGGGCTAGATAAGTGGACAGAAAGGTGGACTGAAGAGTGGCTGAATTTCCAGGCTCAGAGACTTGCAATCAGCAGCATGAAGTCCAGGTGGAGGTCAGTTACTGGTGGCACACCCCAGGCATCAATACTGGAGCCAATACTGTTGAGTGCCTTCACTAATGATGGGATAGAGTGCACCTTCAGCAAGTTTGCAGATGATACAAAAATGAGAGGAGCAATTGATACACCAGATGGCTGTGCTGGCACTCAGAGGGACCTCAACTGACTGGAAGAATGGGCCAATGAGAACTTCATGAAGTTCAACAAAGGGAAATACAAAGTCCTACACCTGGGAGGAATAACACCAGACATCACTGCAGGCTGGGGGACAGCCAGCTGGACGGCAGCTTTGTAGAAAGGCCATGGTAGACAAACTGACCATAAGCCAGCAATATGCACTCATGGCCAAGGCGGCCAACAGCTTCCTGGGCTGAAATAGGCAAAGCATTGCCAGCACGTCAAGAGAGGCGATCTTTCCTCTCTGCTTAGTCTGGTAAGACACATCTGGAGCTCTGGGTCCAGTTCTGGGCTCTGCAAGAGAGACATGGACATCCTGGAGAAGGTCCAGGGAAAGGCTGGAGAGATAATTAGGGGGCTGGAGCATCTTTCGTATGAGGAGAGGCTGATAGAGCTGGGACTGTTTAGCCTAGAGAAGAGAAGGATCTTATCCATGCATATAAATACCTGGTGGGTGGAAGTAAAGACAACCGAGTCTGACTCTTCTCAGTTGTGCCCAGTAAGAGGACAAGAGGCAATAGGCATTTAAACATAAGAAAAGCCTTTTTATTGTGAGGATGATTGAACACTGGAGTAGGTTGCCCAGAGAGGTCTCCATCCTTGGAGGTGCTCAAAACCCAACTGGACACGGTCCTGAGCAACTTGCTGTTGCTCTGAGCAAGGGAGTTGGGGTACATCTCCAGAGGTCCCTTCCAATCTCAGTAATTCTGTGAATATGTAAGTAATCAAGCAACTGTCAAACATCGTATTTGTTGACTGTTTTGAAGTTTTATTTTGACCACAAATGCACAAGCCAAAGGACAGTTTGCATAAGCAAAGACCTTCAAATCCTTTCCCATTTGAAACACCATCTACTGAGCAAGAGCTTTCTGGAAACAATAAAATCACTTACTGTTTACAAAGCAATTTTGAATGGTCTGTGAGACACCCCAAACAGGGAATAGAACTGAAACAGCAAGACAGGTAGACAAGCTACTACACAACCTGATCTCTCCACATTTAGAGTTCAAACTGTTAATGTAGTTTAAAAAATGCACAAAATCAAAACTCTAGATACAAGTCAGCATTGCTTCTTCCACTGTTCCATCAAAACAAGCACGCTGATAAAAAGGAGACAAGACAGGGAAAATGCATTTGACTTAGCCTCAAAAAGAAATGAGTAGGAAAAAATAAATCTCTAATAATGTTTTACTCCACCTAAAGTATCAAATACTGACATTAAAAGCAGCATTATTATTCTGCCACTAGCATAGCACTGAAATCTACCTAGAAAGAGCAACATAGTCTCTGTAAGCATGGAACACTGGCAATGCACAAGTGTCTGTTTTTAAACTTCTGCACCTTTAACAGATCTAAATATTTAATTCTGTCCCACCCAGCAACTTAATATTGTTTCCAAATGTGAACAATATTCCAAACGTCTGCTAACAGCCTTCTGAAACCAAGATGTTCCTTCCCACCCCCCAGAAAAAGCTCCTGTTGAAAAACACTGAAATGCCTCTCAGGGTCTCTCAGCCTTGCTACTGAAAGAATTTAATAGGGGGGAGAGGACAGGGAAGCACATCTTCCTTAAACAAACCAGTAATTATCTCATTTTCACTCCTTTTCTCACACACAGTCAGCTTACGACAGATATCCAGGACAAAAAGTCATTAGCACAACCAGTTAAAACATGATTTAACTAAGACAATACTATAATGGGAGATGTTAGGCAACCTAAAATTTTGAAATTCATTGGTTGGTCTATCTGTAATAAGATTCCTGATGTTATTATGTTAGTTTCCATAGGGATCCAAAATGTTACTCAAATGAAAAGTCAAAAAAGTACGAGTTGCACTCTCAGTGTGGAAAAAATACCCAAAAGAGATCAACTTCATATGAAGTTTGTTCTACCATGCATCCCAAGTTTACTCAATGCCTCTGTCTGATGTTCTATAAAATTGTCATTTAGATTAAAGTAATTGTAAGCCCAGGTAGAAGAGTCACATAAAGCCTAAGAAAGCTGCATTAGGATGCAAGAATTCATTTCTAATAGTAGAGTGCAGACTTCACTGGGTTTCTGTCACTCATTTATCAGCGGTACCATTATTTTCCCACAATCGTTTTTGTTATTCACAGCAGAAAGGCACACACTCTCAAACAAGCACACTATATTGCTGACTAAACCCAGTCTGAGCATCATACAGATATCCAAGTACTTGTTCATAATGGTGTAACACCACTGAATCACCAAGAGTGCTCAGAGGATAAAAAAGGAAAAGAAAAATATGGTGCCCGGGGGGGGCGGGGAGTTTGTTGAACACATCAAGTCATTATTCACCCTTCTGCTCATTCTTCTTGAGGATTTGGAATGGGAGGGAGGGATGGGAGAAGAGCAGTAGGTAAGAACTCACTCATGCACGTGACCTATCATTCAGAATAGGCTAAGACTAAACTAAGAAATAGTCATCTTTTTGATAGAAACTAAGTAACAGATTCCTGAATTTGCTTATTTTTATTGATCTCCTAGTTCCTAAAATACTCTTCCTAGTGCAAGGTATTCTATAAGCATGCTAAAATTGCACAAACGCGTAAGCAACCAGTGAATGGAAAAGAGTGAAAGACAGGAAGAAACTGATTTGCAGCACAGGACGAGCAGGAAATAGGGATTTGTGAACTGCAGTTTTAAAAATAATTAAAAAGAGTTTTCCAACTACTGCCATATATCAAGAAATTATTATCTCAAGCTTGGTATGTAAGACCATAATAATGCTTGACGTCTGACAAGTCATTTGGGGTCATAAAAACATGCTATTTCTGACACATTTCTTGTTGGTCAGAACCTACAGATTGCTCCACATTCTAACCAAGGCATTGCAATAGGCACAAATGTTGAAAGAATGTTTTAAGAAATATCTTCCCACCTGACAGTAATTTCTTTCTGACTCCATTATGATGAAGCAGAGTGTGAAGCTGTACTGGAACTTACACCCACAGAAAACTTTAAAGATGAGAAAACGCTTCTGGAGATGGACATTTGACCACATTACGTATGGGATTGGGGTTGTTTGGGTGTTTTTGTAGTTTTGCATATTTAAAAGAGTCTGTCCTGGGAAAGTGCAGGTGCTCCTTAGGCCAGCATGCTTTCAAACCTCACCTACAGGATTTACAATGGATATAGTTCAGAACCACAAACCTCAACATATATGCTATATGGCACCGCCAAGACCACGTCTGTAAAAAGGCGTATCTCAGCCTGCCCTTGCAGTTCCTGTCTAATATACTGAAAAACCTAAATGAACAGCACTAGACAAGATACATACATACATATATATATAGGCTGATAAACACACTGTATTTGAACAGCTCAGAGCAAAGAAGCCTGATCACTTCTACTGATACTATTCCCTGACCAACTCTCTCAGACGGGCGAGCAGTGAACAACCATTATCAGGGGACAGACCATCTGAAGAGTAACAAGCTCCAGGGCATTGTCTTACTAATAGTCAAAATAAAAAGCTGGCCTAGACAAGTCTTCAGAGGCAGCAGAGCTCTAGCAGAATGAACCCTAGACCTAAGATGTTGCTAATAAGCAACCTGCGATATCTTCTAATCTCTGTAGTGCAGATTCAGGTCTGAAAATAAAGGATAACATCTTTTTTTGGACTCTGCCTCCTGCCCCTAATTTCTGTTATACATTATTTCATACAGAGATATGGTATGCATACATCAGAAACAACATGATTTTACAATTATAAATAACCAACATTTGGTAAGACAGTGATTTCGACCATTGTTCCAAGACTACCAAGTATTCATTCCTTAACATATGAATTGAAACTACATAAGATTTTACGGTATAAATTTATAGTCAAAAAGCAAAACAGAACAGTTTCATTAATTTAACTTAATTAAAAGCACACTTGAAATATTTCACAAAGTACAGCGGGTTTTGTGGAAGAGGGGGAAGTACTAAAGTGCCTGCATGAAACAAGAGACAAGACATCTGTATTGGTAAGCTGTTCCAGGTGCAAAGTATCACCGAAGAAACAGACCTGCAAGAAGAGGGAAAACGGATTAATCATCCCCAAGGAAGACCTCATGAAATAACTCAGCATTAGCAAGCAGTAATACACCATATGTTATTTATGCAAAGCCCTGCCTCCACAGGACCAGCTTTGTGCCCTCTCCTGCTCTGGAGGGCGATGCGCTGCAGCACACACCTTACCACCTACTGAACCTACTTCTAGGGCTGCAGTTTTCAGAGGCCATCTGTAGGAAAGCTCTCTGTATAGATTGCATGTGGCTATGTCTTTGATACTTTGTCTTCATGACTCTGTCTTAAAAGGGAAAGCCACTTGTATTTATTTATACTTGATCAGAGGCACCTCTTCAGATCATAAAGAAAACAACTCTTGCTCATCCTTCAAGAATCTCCCAACAGCTCTGCACGGGTGCACACAGGCTTGCAGACATGTATTTTGAAAGGAGAGGGAGAACAACAACTGATTTCCTGCAAGTGTAATGTCCTGTTGTTTTTCCAAGGTGATCTAGAGAATTATCACAATCCCAGATGTTTACAAGGGCAAAGAGGAACTGTAGTAACTTTTCACAGGATGAGACAGTTGACTGCCTAAGCACATGATTCTAAACGCAAATTCAGAGCTTCACTACTTTTCCTATAGGGGCTCTCTGTTTCAAATCCTGGAATTGCAAGCTGTAGGACATTAACGAGCATACATTTGAGTTTCCAGCCACCTCAAGTGTGTATGAGGCAACGAACTTATACAAAGTATTTTTAGACTTCCTGCAATCAACTGTCCTCCCGGCATTGCTCAATATGACGCACAGTTGTCTGAATTATGCAGTTGTGCTAACATATGCTCTGATTTTAAGGTTTCATTTCTGTGTTTTCCATAAAATAAGTACTGTCAAATTTGCTCATGCAAGAAGTTGAATCACAAGTGATTAAGGGTCATCTAAGCTAAACCATATTGTGTAAATGCTTATTAAATTATACTTATAAAAAGTAATTCGTTTTATCTACATAAGATAATTGTGTAAACTGAACAAAACACTAGTAATGATTGGGCGTGTATAGAAAAAGAGGTGGCTAAATTCTGCACAGTAAGTTTTGCCATTAGAGTCACACAAGCCTAAGGTTACTCTTGCTTGGAGATAACACACATCTTCGGTAAAGGAAAATAAAGAAGAAAACGTTGCCTCAACTTTACAGATCCTGCAAAATAGAACGGCTGAACCCTTTAAGAATTGTCCTATTTCCTGGCATGGTTCAAAAAAATATTCAACAGTTGAATTGTTTGGAGGAGAAGGAGTCAGGAAACAGGGTGACTGCTTCTATCATCTAGGCATCTCACATGTCCAAGAAAGGATCAAGTCATAGCTTTATCAGTGCACGCATGACAAGCCAGACAAAAGTATTCCAATACAAGATGTTCTTGCAAGAAATAACCATGGACAGGGTGATTACTGGAACAACCTAAATATTCAGCAGAATTAAGTAACAAATTACTATTTGATGCAGCTCCAGACTATACACTATTATAATAAATACTGTCATTAACCATGATTATGTATTATCTCTAATGAAGAAGCTTCAGATGAAGGAGCTTGCAAATTGGCTGTGTCCTACATCTCAGAGCCGACAAAGGAATCTTAGAAGTCTTCTGCTACCAATTTGCAAAAATGGGTGAATAAGATTGGTCCAATAAGATGCTGATGACACTTCTTCCATTAAGAAAACAAAAGATGCCATCAAGATGTGGTACTGTGATTTTGAACCGTTACTGATGTGTTTCTTTTGTACTATGACTGCTCTTGGTGTACTTTAGCACTGTGGCTGTCATTTACAGAAGAAACTGATTGCTACTTTTGGCGACTGCCTCAATTCCTCATCCCCTCGTTACTACCATTATTATTAGTATTCTAAGTCACAGAAAAATTGATCACACTGTCCCAACTGTTCAGAAAAAAAATGAGAATAAGTTTCACAGACTAAAGCTGATATAGACTGAACTGAATTGCCTTTGATTCAAGGCCCAGCTGAAATTGCAATGCAAAAAAAGTACTTAGTTTTAAAGAGTAAGTTTTCACAGTAGTGCCCTGTTAGAAAGAAATTTGAATTCTTTCTGAAGGATGAAATCAAAATAATCTCAGTTTCATGTTAAGAAGGATGACTGTTTTCCTCAGACTAAATGATAACAGACAAAGAATTTAAATGAAGGAAACAGTCTCTGGGGGGGGCGTCCTCTAAAAATGGTGAAGAACTAATCAAAACAATCAGAATTACACTGACTGATTCAATGCTGCCGATGCTTACTACGTTATGTGCTAGTGACAGTAGAGCATCATATTCCGTTTTTCCAGTTACAATCTTGGTCTTGATAAAACCAAGACTAGTTCAAGGAGTTAAAAATCAAGCCACATACAAAGTTAAGGATCCTCTTTTTAGTAAGCACAGAAGACATTTCTTGTTATGATAAAAAGGGGTTGGATTAATTGTGTAAGTAAAAAAAAAAAAAAAAAGTAAAAAAAAAAAAAAAAAAAAAAGGCTTTTTTGCCATTTGAGTTTTTAGAACCCCTCTCCCCTTCTGCACAGCACAACCAGCAGCTCCACAAATGGATTATCCGAAAAGAAGCTTTACTAATTTGAACAAGTTTTGTACATTTGGTAAAGTGTAGACGGCTATTCATTGGGCAACACATACACAAAAACATTCAAGCAACTGTTTTACACACTGTTCTTTCCCTTTTACGTCACATGCAAGGAATTTTCCTGAAATATCCTCTGAATGCAAGACTATTCTTGCTATCACCTGCAGGTCCAAAAGTAGCATGGCAATTTCAAAGAGATCTTGCCCACACCTGTGAATTCCAAAATTTTGATTATAGGCTACTGCTTTTACCATAAACTTGGTCCATTTTTAGATATTCAGCAGTCCAGCACAAACAGCAGTAGCTCCAAGAACAAACTAAGTTCTGAGCTTTTCAGAAGTCAAAAAAAAGGGCGGGGGGGGGGKGGTGGTGGGGGGGTGGTGGTGCAGGAAATCACCAGGCAAAACTCCAGCTTTGGGTTTGAGAGTGTGGAATATCAACAGTGACAACCAAAGATGACACACAGAATCCAAGCTGTAACAACTCTTCCACTTGGATAGATACTTCTCAGCTGTCATGGTATTAGCCAATTGACTCACTTCAAAYGCTAGGAAACACACATCTATCTTATTTACTAGGGATGCATTAGGAAAGACAGAACCCATCTTGTCACTGTAATGCTGTTAATGTGGAATAAAAGCAAGTTTGTAGATCAAACAACTGAAAGGAGTCAAGGAGGAGAAAGCATTGGTTCCTGAAGAGAAAGCACCAACTCCTGACATGCATCATGTTTCCTTTGTCTTTAGATCATGAAACAATGAGAAGAAATACTTCAATAGGAATTATGTAAGTGTTTTAACAGGAAATTATAATCTGAGACCTACAAATAATTAATCTAAGAACTATGGATAAGAGCAGAGCATAAACAGAGATTTTTGTTGATGACAAATCCATATTGGGGTGAAGCAATGAGGTTGGTATTTATGCCAAGAGTACATAGACTATTTGTAATAAAGCAGGAGGGATACTCCTGGTACTCCTAAGAACTATTATAAAAAACACATATACAAAAGGAGAAGCATGCACACAGAAAATACTTAAAACCACAAGAGAGCTCAAACACTCAGTTTTATTCTATCTGGTTTGACAAATTTAGAAGACGAAATGCCTTGCCATCTTCCCAGTCCCCTCTGCTTTGCCATTTAATACTCTGTGTTTCTCTTTATTACGCATACAGAAAGACTGACTAAGTCACATTGAAATAAGTGACTGGAAACTATTTCACTTCTCTCTACAGATATTCCCATTTTATATTAATATCAGATCCTGACATTTGAATAAGAAAGCCTAGTTATATTTCGTGTGGGCTGTTATAGAGACCTGCTACTCAGAACATACTTTTCAAATTACTCTCCTATGCTTTTAACTGGATAGTTAAATGCAGCCAGAGGAAAGTGTTTGTTCAAGCTTTATAGGAAAAAAGGCAGTTACAGGTAAAAACTGCATGTATAAGATACTGCTTGACTTGTGTAAATTTCTGTATCTCAGATCCCAGTCTTACAAGCAGAAATCCAAAAGTCTACAGTTAAAAAACAAACAAACAAAAAAAACCAAAACAAAAAACACTCAACAAAACCCCACACAACCTTTCACATGAGTGTTACTGCTATGTAATTTGTTGGGTGAATTTGAAGGCATAGTCAGAGCAAAGTTCCTCCTTTAAAGCAAAGTCAGTACAATTACTCCTAAAAACAGAAACAGTGCAATAGTTAAGCCTATTTTCAGTATGAGAATACCAGTACCTGGAACATGACAGCAGCCAAGGTTAGTTTTACCTTTCCTCACCTGAGGAGTGAACACCAGGTATCGCTGGACAATACATTATCTCACAGTGGTTTCTTTAACACAGGTGCTGGGTGAGAGGAAAAAAATGTCTGTTTTTCACAGGGAGAGAGACAAAGTGTGTAGGACATCTCCAAAATACACTTTCCTCCCTCTTTTCTCTTTGCCTATCACAGGGTTTTTCTTAAAAGCACGGAGTGAGTCACTTGCCAGATACATCTATCTAATGCACTAGGAAGAAACAAAATGTTTTGCAACAGCCTTGGTAAACTAGTAGTCACAGACTTAAACACAAACACAAATCACTGCAGTATCAGAGAAGTTTAAAAAAGTTACTTTAATAGCAAAGACTATTTCAATTGTTTATTAGGCTTTTTCAGATAGTTATGAGAATCTAGGTGGTTAGCAAACCCCCAACAGGATTTTTTTCCCTCCAAGCTAAATGTTCTAAGGAAGCATAACCCATGGGGGTTTTTTTGTTAGCTTTCTGTGGTATGTTTTCAAACATTCTGCCTTTTATTATTCTAGTTCTTGAGGAGAGCTCATAAAAAGATTATGAGGAACTGCTTTCTCTAAAAGTTGACCAACATTGTTTCAAGGAAAAGCATATTAAACACTGCAGTAAATCCAGTTAGTGTTTCACCGCACATTTAAAGTCTCTCTCCATCCAAGTAAAAAGTCACTGAGATTACAAGCAAAGAGAAATACCAAGTTCTAGGCTTGTGAAATGGGTTTATCAAATGATGACACAAAATCCCTGTCAAGATGACTTCAGTTTTCACATGATTTTTTCACCACAGTTTAGTAACGCCTACAATACTTTAGGCAAAAACCTTGACTGCAAAAGCTTGACTTTTTCCAAAAGAAAAGGTAAATACAGAAACTTTCAGGATGAACTGAGTTGCTACTTCTATTGATTGTACCAGTAGCTGTGATGTGCAAAGGAACTCCTGCTACGATTTTAAAAAATTTGGCTTGTATGATATGCTTATAGCTGCACACCTGCCCTTTTGTTACACAGAGATAGTCTACTGACCTTCAACGCCAAGTCTGTTGAATAAGACTTTCATCAATGAAACGCGGTTGCTTAATGACTTAATGGAGACAGACCATTAGCTTACAAAACAGCGTCGGTTTGTCTAACCAGAAAGAAAGTAAAATTATCCCAGTGGGATAGAAAGGGAGGCTAGTAAGGAGAAGAAAGGAAACGTCAAGCGCATGAGCAGGATTTGGATACGCCGAAGACGGCGCGACAGAAAGACAAGACATACCTTTCCCTCGGCGCTGCCCCTCTCTCTATCTCTGACTCACATCACCGCTCTGTGCGTTAGAGTGGTCTTCACAGAAGCTGCACATACAGCACAGGCTGGCCCACAGCCAAGTGAGTGACTTCAACTGCTCCATATTAATACGGCCACAGAAGCAACAGGCAGGGGACAGYGAGAGAAAATGGAGGGGGTTGCACCCTTTGCTCAGCCCCCCCTCCACTGCCCGGAGGCAGCTGAGCAAGAAACCCGCTCGCTCGCGCAGGACCAGCACTGGAGCGTTATCGACGCCAGCACCTGCTGTGCCACCCAACGCAGGCCACAGTTTGGTTCCAAACAAACAAAAAAAAACCCCAGACAGACATCCCCCCTCCCTGCTGGGTAGCTGTCACTTTTCAAACACCAAGGTATTTTACAAGGCAACCGGAGCCAGCCTCCTCAGCCTCACCACAGCAGGCACATCAAGGTGCACCAGCCACGTGATCGAGCACCTCGCGTGGACGCTCGACTAGCGGAACTTCTTCATGGTAAAGGGTAAGATTAAAGAGATGGATTTTTAAAAAGGCCTTGAAGGTTTCAAAGAGTGATAAAATGCACTAAATTCCTGCAATAAATTATCTTGCACATTCTGAGCTATTTCCTGATACACGAGCTGTTCAGTCAAAAACTTAAAGGTCAAATTTGCATCAATAGCCTCGCCAAGAAGTTTTCTACAGAGAAAAGAGGGGAGGAGGAAAGACCAGAGAAGCAGACATGACAATAAGAAACCAACATCTATATTTGATGCAAGATAAAGTCACACGCAGTGCAGAATCAGCCTAAAGAGGTGAGTTATTAGTCTTGTTTTAACCAATATTCTTTCTCTTATCTTTAAGTCTTTCTAATTAGTGATATTTATTCTTTTCTCCAGTGTTACTCGGAAAGCCTTCTTTCTTTAAAAAGAGGGGAGGGGGATTACTGACTGTTTCAGTTTTAATCTTTCCTCACACTCCCACACAGAGAACTTTTTTTTTCCTTAAGGACACTTCACAAGTACTTCATTATGTCAGAAGTTTTTTTTTTGCCCAGTATATATAAAACAGCTACTCGCCATTTTTAACTCATTCGAGCTGCAGCCAAGCATCTTGCCACAGAAGTTTAAAACTAGGCACACTGCTGTTAAGAGAAAGATCTCTGAATGCTTAAGTTATAATAGTATGCTTAAGCAAGCAAACACATGAAAATGCCAAATGTAATTTCTTACCTATGGCACTTGCAGATTTCTAATGAGCCCGCACAGGTTTGGTTTTTTTGTTTGTTTGYTGTTTTTTACACTTCCTTTTAATGAAGGAGAAATGGAAGCACCTGTATCTTCTAGGACCAGCACATACCAATAAGAAAACTAAAAATCTTAATTACTCAAACCTCTCTAGTTCACAATTTATCAAGAATGCATAACATTAAAAGGTCCCACATTCAACCAGCTGGTATTTTAGTGAGATCATATTCATATTAAAGCTGATATGCTACCACACTCAAATGGGGAAGGAAAAAAAGAAAAGCACAGCCACATGCATGCCTTATTTTCACACCTCATACTGTCAATAAAGCCTTTCAAGAACAAAACACTCAAAAGGGAAAACCCTGTCTCTTAATGCAACCTGGCACTGTGATTTGCAAAGTAAACAGAACAGCATTTAAAGCTGTTACAGCTTAGGACCAGTTTTGCAGCGATCAAACCATAATGAGCCATGCACAACTAATATCCAAGAAGGAAGATTTCTCAGTAGCACAGCTTCCAGGCTGCCGCTCCATCCCCCTCAGCTTCTCCACCTGAGAAAAGCCGCAAGGTATGTACCCAGCATCACTTACGCCTGTCACACACCAGCGCAGCTGTGCTGCCTGGTACACGAGCCGCAGAGAGCCTTAACTCCATTCAGCCCTTCCCTCCCCACTACAGAGGTAGGGGAAGACCAAGAACCCAGCACCTTTTCCACAACTTGCTTCAGCTTTCCCCTGTAAGGTCACCATTTACCCCGGGACACAGATTTAGCCCTGAAAAAAACCCCTATGGTTTAGGGTACTATGTACCCATAGGTACTATGATCCACCAGAAAGTATTACTGAAATTCCCCAAGAGAACAGATTCAGCCCAGCTGACAGCAACTGTAGGTCTGAATGACACATTAAAAAGCAATCAAGCTGATTACATTATGCATCAAAACATGGTTAAGTGGTACACTTTTGCTGCAACATTAAAAGAACATCTGATCTTCCTCTGAAGAAATACGGTTTAATTGTCAAGATACAGGCAAGAAAAAAAAAAAAGATAAAAGCTGCAATGGAAGAAACAGTTTTTCTTCAGTAGTTTCTGGATTATAAGGCTAAGGCTTCCCACACCAAGTGAAAGCTTTATGGAACTAAAGGGTGAATTTAGTGACCTTGCCTTAGGCAGATGGAAGAGACTGTAACATTACAAAGTCCTCCTATTCCTTTTGGTTTTTGTTTTGGTTTTTTTTTTTGTTTGTTTTCTTAGGTGCAAGTTATTCCCGCCACTCCCTTCTCACCAGGTGTAGGTTCACTTCTAAAGCTCCCAGTAAACCACCTCTCTTCTCAAGCACAGCCTTTTTGCTGTTGCAGGCCAGCTACTCTCCAAGTTTCTATACTCAGAGCCCAAAATAAGGACAAAAGCTTCTGTCTGAAGGAGAAACATTCATCAAGTCAAGAGCAGAGGAATCCAGCAGAGATAAGCAACAGCAGAGAAAGAAGTCCATATGCATATCTTGTTCTACAAAACCATTTTTTCTTAAAATGTCATTCAATGAGACAGCAGAGAGCTCCATTGTGGTTGTGCTACATTTCTGCTACAGACAAAAAATACATACACTCACATTCCCCCATAGCAACTACAAACTCTGGGTGGTGACAGACTTGTAGAAGGACCACTTTGCTCCAGAAAAGGGAGGAGAAGCTTATGAAGAAAGGACACTGTCAGAACTTCACCTGCCTTTCCAAATGCAAAGGCTGCACTAGACCCAAATAACAAATTTTTGAGCCCTGCTAAGTTCAACCTAATAGAGAAGCATCTGCTGGAGATACTAGCCAGCCACCAACAAGATGTCCTGAGTTCCTCAACAACAGTGACAATACCCACAACACGCTGTGGAAGACCTTAGATAGCTCTTGCTTATCCAATTTGACAATATAGCGTAGTGATTTCAAACGGGAGCTCTCCTGTTATTTTTAGTTGAAGACTTTCCACTTCAAGTTTCCTCCAAGTTTTGGATGCTCAACTAAGGGAGATGGTATTAGTTTAAGTCAAAACAGCTGCAGAGAGAGAGACACACTACAAGTTTGTACACACTTCTGCATACCTTGCATTAGTACTTTCAACTTGGTATGGCTTTCTTCTTTGAAGGCCTAGAGAAACTTAGAGAGTAATATTGTGAACATTAAATTTATGCTTGGATTCAATGCAGGGTAAAGATTAATTAGGAATATAAAAGTATGCTTTGTTGGACCACCACCAAATCTATCTGGGAACCTCACAAAGCTCCAGAACCATACTTCTGGGCTACAATAGTGGAGCCTCAGAGGACAAGTGAAGTGGTCCTCGGGTGGTTTGCAGCATGTTGAACAGTACATCGGTCACTCACACAGCATTTGGATCAGAGAGCATTCCTCCTCTTCTGAAGAGTGATGCCACAAGCCAACTCCCAAGACTAAGGCACTCTGTCATAAGCATTGCAATTCCAAAATGCAGAATTTCACAGGCAGCCAAGAAGATACACAGGAACGAAACAGATGGAACAATTAGTGCAAGACTTTCCTCCCAACATACTGTTATCAGTCTGTGGGTCCTATACACAGCCTTGCATCACATCTGTGGAATAAAAAGCAAAAAAGTAATTTTCCAAGGAAAAGAAGATTATGTGCCACAAAGCTCTCTGCAGACAGCAGAGTGGATGTCTCCTCTTCCTACACAGCGAGAGAGAGACTACCAAAGCAGCAGTTAAGTCAGCCAGCATGCCAACAGGAAAGGTTTCACATTTCAGCATTGCAAAAAAAACCAAACAAACACAACAAAAAAGGAAATTCTGCTTCCATGCATCAGGCCTGAGCAGGAATATTCACTAATGAAGGCTTCTGAGTCAAGTAATAACTTCAACAGAAAAGTTCTTCCAAGTTAGTTTTGAGTTATTCAGTTAAAAGTCTTTGCATTTTATATCACGATCCAACTAATGAAATTCCTTCCAAAACCCCACCCTTCCCTCCATGCCAAAAGTTCACAAATTTGAAATTCTAGCCCCATCCTGGATTAACAATTTGCTGCTCTGTCACCAAGTCGTATTTCGCAACCAGCCTTTAATGGACTTGTAGCAAGAACCGTCTATAAAATCCTAGACTGCCAAGACCTGCTCTCATGCTCCCACTCTCATTCAAGACTCCAGTGCCGCCTGAAGGCGGACACACAGGAAAGGGCATCTCTGCCAGGAGTCCAGGTATTTTGCTGCTATGGCTACCGAGGCATCTATCGATTCAGATTGAAAGATTCACAACATGTCAGTAAGTCTGAAGTGGAATCAATAAAGTTATTTGTCTCACTTCATTCCTCCCTCATGAATTAAGGAAAAGGAACAACTATTAATCAGACATCAGTCCGCCAGTATACTACTGCACGATGCTGCAGATCATGTAACTTTTGGTGTATACACTGATGATAGTAAATGAAGAAATCCTCCAGAGCATAGTACTCACGGTTATAAAAAAAATACATAGTTTCTCTACTTTAAGAATGTGCTAGTGTCTATATGTTCTTAAATACTTTAAATTTTATTCCTGTAGATAGTTCTTTCTGAGAAGGCTTGTCAATAGCTAAATTGATTTCTGAATATGAGGAGAGAAAGCTGTAGACAATCTGAAATTTRAAGACTAATAAAGAGCATTTGTTTTTAGGATTTCTGATTATTTTTTACATGATAGTATGAAATTCAAACATGAAAAATTTTAAATAGCAAAGCTATCTGGAAGCAAAGCTCTTAGGAAACAACATGACAAAGGAAGTGTATTTATAGGTCTGCAAACAGGGGGAGGAAAAAAAAAAATCACTGAAGCAGCTGCATGGTTCTTGCACAGCAGACAAAAAATACACAATTAAAAAAGGAGGAAAAGGCACACAGGGAAGAAAGTAAAGTAGTTTAGAACAAAGGCTCCAATACTTAACTTATTCCTGTCTCAGGTTATTGTGAAAGCGCCTTTTTTTTTTTTTTTTTTTTTTTTCTTTTTTTTTACTTTAAAACTAGTGGTTTTTTTTCCCCTACCTGATCCAGTTTTCATAAGTGCCTTTCCCAGTTTTCATAATTAAACCCATTAAATAAATAATTATACGGCTATGACGCATGTTGCTATGGCAAGGATTGCGATAGCAAAGATTCAAGCTTTTATGACTTCACTACAAGGTCACATAGAAGCCTGTGAACAAGAAAAATGTGTGGTGAAAAAGGTTACTTCCGTTAACATCAACTGCAAGGAAAGATACTAAGATGAAGTTCGTGTCCACGCTCTGGAGAGTGGTCTGAAGAGCAAGTGTTTCGTTTTTCACTCCAGTCTCTGCAGCAAGCCACAGAAGGAAGAGAAATGCGACTACTGACTATCTCATCCTTCTGGTTTTGTCTGAAAGGTACGTTAGCACAACCCTCAAACAGCGCACGAGGCCCCAGGGCCACGTACATTTATTTGCCCGCTAACCCAGCTGAACGCTCTTTTGCCTTTCAAAGTATCCATAAAAACACTACGAGACTGTGATCTTTAAAGAGCGTGCATTCCTTGCCGGCTACCTTTAAAGTGGCATCCAAGGAAGATAAACACCACGGCCTGCCTTCCCATAGGAACACGGGCATCTTCCGCGCCCACCGTTCCCACCAGCAAAGCGCAAGTCCAGCCCAGGTGGGAGAGACACAACGAGGTGCACAAGCAAATCGGTGGTGCCAGCCCAAAGCGGGTGGGCAGGCACACCCAGAGGGCTCCGGACAGCCGGCTGCACTTGGTAGCTGTGCGGCGGTCTCCTCGGAAGGTGACATCCAGGGTAAGACAGGGTCCCACAGAGGCCTTAGCTGGGGAGGGGGGGAGGAGCAGGGAGCAGCCCTACACTGGACATGGTTTAGGGAGAAGAAGAAAGCCTACCCTCAGATTACCAACCAAATTTCCTCCCAAAATGGTTAGAAACCCCTGCGCTTCACCGTCACTGAAGGCCATAATCTATATTCTGAGAAAGAAGCCGCCCGTTGGGCAGCAGCTACGCACAGCACGGTGCTGCTGGCCCGGCATCAGCCCTTTGGGTGACGAACACCGCCGCGCCTCGCAGAGATGCGCAAACACCAGTTTGGAATGAGAAGCATAACTAAGCTAAAGCAAGGTGCCTCTAACTTGTTACTATTTTTACCAGTAAATCTTGCCCTAAGAATATTTGCGTGGGGGAGGAGGAAAAAAGGAGGATTTAGTGGGGTGTCAACTAAAAACTTCTAATCAAATACATACATGTATTTGAAGGCAAATAAACCGCTTTGATGCTGCTCCGTGGTGAAGTCTACAACTTAGCATAGAGGACGAGGCAAACAGACTTTCACATTAAGAGAAGAGGTGGGAGATTCAAAATTAGAGATGAAGAAAGCACACACTCGTACTGAACTTTCAAAACAAGTTATTCCAGTTTAACATTTTTCTTCCTGAACTGACGTAGCATAAATAAGAACCAATGAACTAATGAAATGCAAAGCTTATCCTGAAGCATGAAAGTATTATAATTGTGCTGTGCTTTGCTAATTTTAGAAGACGAAGAAGAATAACTATACTATAATAAGTCAAATGTAAATATACAAGGCCGTCCAGTCACCCGTAGTGCATTCAGCCCACATTATCCAATTCTTCTCCATGTCTTCTCAATTTAAGGCAATAAGAGCAGCAAGGAATTCCTCTACGACCTCCAGTTTCCCAGATAAACAAATCTATTCTACTCCAGAGAAACATTTACCAGTCACAATCTCCTTTACTTAAAGGCTGAACTTCTGCCTGTAGCTTTCTCCACCCAAGACACACAGAAGTGTCAGACAGTGCAATAAAGAAGTGTGAAGTCTAGCATCTTCACAGTGCTCCAAGCCCCTCGTTGGCTCCACAATCACCTCTGGATCCCAGGGGAAAGCCAGATTTTCATCACTATGGTACCCAAGTACTGGGCTAACATCAGTGTAGTCTGAAGACTGTGGGTTGTTACATGACAATCAAAACAATTGGACTGAAAATGGAAATAATGAGAAAAAAAAAACCTACTGGGAAGTTTCAAACCAGGGAACATCTTCCCTCCTAGCCACTATTTCCAGATAAAAATCACTATGGGTCATGGCCTCTCCTGTTATAAAAGCCAGCGTTTTGCACAAACCTTCTTGCAGTAACACAGATTAAGAAGGTCAGATAACTACACGGAAAAACTGAGATACAAGCCACAAGTTAAGCTATACATGAGTATATGCTTACTAACTCTGCTTTAAGTTACCCTGAAAAACTCTGGACAATCTAGCCTAAGCAAACCATGACATCCACATTAGGAAGGCTATCAAAATAGGAAAAAAAATCAGGAAACCCCAATATTATGAAGCTGCGTTTCCTTCCAACCTTTTGGGAGACTGGGAAGAGCAGAAGGGAAAAAGTAATCTGGAAATGTTTTGTTTCAGTGGAGCAGTATTTTTAGTCTTATGAAGAAATTTTGTTACTGTTTTCATGTTTAAATTAAAATATCTAGTTTTTTTACTGTGACAGAAATAACCGTTAAATATTTCTATTTTATCAAAACAGTTTTCTACAAAGGTCATTAAATCAATGGGTTATAATGAAGTATTTCAATTCATCTAGATAGTATTTCTGATATGACTCTCTTGTTGGAAACTTCAGCCTTCTTGTCTGAGAAACTTCAGGTTCTTAAGAGACACACAGATGTTACATGCTGATGTTCAAAAGGGACAACAAGAAGCAATTCTAAGCATAAAAAAAACCTTCTACAACAGACCAGATTCTATTGCTGAAGCAGTTTTCATGAACAAAACTGGCAAAAAAAAAAAAAATTAACTGCACAACTTGGTTCAAAACCAGACTTATTTCATGTTATTGTGTTTGACAGAATACCAAACAACTTACAGCAGCTCTGATTAACTGGCTTACTTGAAAAATTCTTTACTAAGTTTTGCTTAGTATTAACTCATTAAACTTAGTCCAAGAGGAAAARAAAAAAAAAAAAGAAGTAACTGGAACAATTTTCCTTAGCATTGAAAGTGTTATGCTGAACGACTATTACATTCTTTTCATGCTAGATCTTCTCAGTGAAAGAAGTTGTTTATAGTAGCTATATTATATGAAATACCAAAAATATTCCTATGATGAACTCCAAAAGCTCACCGAAAGACCAAGAAAGCAGTGAGCTGGAGGGGGTGGGGTGGGAGAAAAAAAAAAAAAAAAAAAAAAAAGAATCACCTCACTTGATACAAACTGTCCATCAATACAAACATTTTCAATTCATTTCAGAACAAGCCCAAAGACCAAAAGACCATCGATAAGAAAATCTTCAACTTCCATTTACCTTCCTTAGGAACTTGGGTCCCTGCCCCCCCTTGCCTTTGATTTATTTTTTAAATATGTAAGGATGGTTACAATATTTTTTGAGTATGTCTGATTTCCCACAATCTGCAAAAAAGTGATATCACCATTATGAGGTGTGTCTCAAAAGCATATAGATCTCATATGCCATTAATGTGTCATACCACAGGGGCATACTTTGTTAATGCTATGTAAGATATTACAGTGCATTCACTTAGCTCTGCAGACTTTAACCACACTCACCTAACAAGACAGGCGAGTTTGGCTTATACAATACGTAAACAAGCCTTAGAGCAAACATGCAGTAGAACAAGTTGAAACATTGGTTACATTAGTTAAACCTCATTACACCTGAGTAGCCTCTTCATTTCCAGTTATTCCCATTAAGAACACTGCAGGTTAGCAAGATCAGAAAATAACAAGTCATCATCTTCTCCATCCCCCCGTTCCAGGAATATCTTGCACAGAGAGATGCAGCATAACAATTGCAAGAGTGCACAAACATCTCTGGACCACTTCCAGGTTACTTTCACATCTACATGCAGACAGCTCTATCCTTGTTCCCCCAAGCACGGTCATTGCAAAACTCAAACATCCAGGCTGATCAGTTTTAACTCGATCAGCAGCAGCCTTTGGTACCTTGAACTACGTCGGTACGTGCAGGACCCCAGTGAGGTGGGTCACGCAACTGCTTCCTCTTGGACAGCAACAGGCTTGGATTACATTATGGCATTTGGGACACAGAGATTCCCTCCTGTGCAGAGTAATTAATTCTATTTTGTCACACATCGTTTTTAGAGCATCTTTAAAGTCCTGCAAAAACAGAAAGCAGTAGCCCCAGCGGTCATATCACCACTGTAAAGGTGGTGATATCACCAGCTCCAAATCACTTCAGACTTGCCTGACACAGGTTGGGAGAAGAATACCTGACAGAGGCTCAGTCCAGGGAAGACAAGACTGATGCTGTAGGAAGCACTCGAAGGCTCCAAAGCTTTTTACCCCGTTCAGATGAGGGAATGCATGTGGTGGATTCTGCCGGCTTCAGGTTTTGGGTTTGGGGTTTTTTATATATATATTTATTTRTTTGTTTGTTTTATTATTAGAGTAGTGAGATCATCAAATGAAAGAAAATTTGGCTTTATAGTTAAAATTGCATTCTTTCAGGGGTCGGCTTTCATATTTGTGTTTGCTTTTATATCTCAAYGGAATTCAAATTATGTACGCTATTTGGGGTTTTACTGAAGGATGACCACAAAGAAACTTTACAGCTGATACAGAAGACAGCAGCTTATCTTGGCAGCACTCCTAACAGCACAGATAATTCCCATGCTCTCCAGTCCGTATTCTGTCAATTGTTTCTATGCACAAATTCAAGCCATTTTGGCCTTAATGGGTCTCCACATAGGCAAAGTCCTAGCTACAAAGGAATCTCTCACTCTACCCAGATTAAACTAAAAAAGAGCAATTACATTTAAAGCCTGCTACATGCTTTCCAAGCGAAGAGAGAGATGGGACCGTTTTTCAGCATGAACTCTCCTGAAAACATCATCCACCGTTCCTTCCCTCGGTAATGTACAATCTCAGAAAGACAGAAGACAAATGGGCAAAATAGTTATTTCGGTTGTTTTGCTCTATAAGGCGTTCATGTCCATTTAACATGTTTGGGGGGTGGGGAGAATTATAATGTCATTTTTAAACATGACAAATAACAACATGTCAAAAAATAACATGCCTAGAGTAACAAGTATATTCAATGCTAACATCCTCCTTGTCCAAAACCAAACCTTACCCTCCTAGACACAGGAGCATTTCACAAAAATACACAAGTGAATAGAATAACCTACAAATCCTTTGTACACATAATAGAAGAAATTAGCCTTAATTAAGAACCAAATGAAAATAATACTCAAGTTCTAATAGTTCAGAAAAGAGTTTAACCAGTTCACCCCAAACTTAGCACAGAGTTTAAAAACAAAGAAATACATCTGTTAGAGCAGACAGGAAAAATAATGAGATATAATTCTCTGCAGAGACACAGTGCAGTTACGAAAGGCTTTAAATACAACCTTCAAGTAGTCCAAATTTCATGAACTTATGAAGAAAACAGTTGTTGCATTTAGAGACATACAATATGGTTAGCAAGCCTGACAAAAAAACCATGACACCAGCTATAGTTGGTTCTGTCTGGAAAAAGTCTACATGCCCACCCAATGGCAAACATGGGCCACGTCATCTACATGTTCCTGGAATAGGCAACTCCAGCAGTCAAGAGACTTAATCGTTAGGAAAACGTGGGTATATTTTAAAGGAATAGAGAACATGAACTGCAAAAGCAGCTTTCAAGAAAACAGAAGATACACTTCATTTGGTAGCGAAACATTAATGATAGCATATACAGAAGACAAGTCAGAGGAGAACAGGAAGCATTTAGGAGCAGAGAGTGCCACGGATGTAAAGCTTGTGCACATGTGCCATGGATGTAAAGCTTACATAAAATGAGCATGGGAAGTCATCCACGGACAGGTCAATGGCAAGAAAGAGCAAAGATGAAGAGATACAAGCTAACACAGAAGCTGTAGGTCCCCAAGGGAAAGTGAGACCAAAAGGGGAAAAGAAGAAGAAAAAAAGACTACTACCTTTTAAGTAGAGACATAAATCAAGTTACCAGAGTAGCAGGGTATAGTGTCACAAGGTTAAATACAAGAGCTCAAGCAAGGAGTTATTGATTGTTTCTAAAGTGAAAGGGGAAAAAAATATAAAGAATGAATGAACTATTGACACAAGAATCAGCTTGGGAAAGGTCACCTGTAGGCCTCTGCAGACATCTGTAGAAGTCCTGAGGAAAGGCTGAACCAGGCAGAAGCCAAGGCTTCCCAAACATGGAGACGTACCAGTAGATAGTTTTCTGGGAAGGCTCTTGGCTCTGAATTTTGCTCCCGCCTCCCCCTTACAGATGACCTTCTGGGCATACTGCAAGGCTTATTTATTTACCTAGGTTTTTGCCTGAAGGATACAGGGATGGGTGTGAAGATTTTCCTACTCGGAAGGCAGAGAGATATCTTTTGTTGGCACGTCACTAATTTCTAAGCTGTTTAAATTGTTTTAATTACTATATACACACCAAGAGGTTATGGTAGAAGCTGAAAAATATACATTGCGCTTTATTATATTTAGAATATATACTTACTTGGACATTGAGGTAAGTTTTACCACACTCAATGGAAGTTCAACATGTTCTTTCAAATCATTTCATTAACAATACTTAATTTTTAATCCAGAACTGTAACAAACTTAGAGGACTCTCTCATTTTGTCTTTTTACATTAAGATAGTAGATGACTAACAGAGCTAGGGGTCAAGCAATACGTCCTTGTTATCACATACAATAATTACCTGAAAAAGTTTCTGAATTATGCTTAAAGAGCATAATTATTAGTTAAAAGATTGGTTGGGTTCTGCCTAATGTTCACAATACGCCCTTGGGCAAGCCTGTGAAATTATCCTTGTACATCAAAAGCTACAATCCTGCAACCGCATCTGGGGACCTTTTTGCGCAGATGAATAAGAAGTTATTTGAATGCTACTGGGGAATAACTGCAGTTCAGAGGAACTACTACTTTCTTCCAATCAGTCTCTTTTTACCTACGTAGCCGATAGTTTAGGGATCTGTTAAAAAAAAAAAATTAATCAGTGTGGGACGCTGTACTTCTTTATGAAAAGCCAAGATTAACACATTGAGTCAACAACTTCTATTTTGAAATAGTTTAATTCTCTAAGGAGATGACTGCTTTCCCCAAATGATGCAGACGTGTCTGCTGTTGTCTGGGCCAATTCAGAGGCTTGTTATTCACTACTCAGTTGATTTCAAAATCAGACTACCCCTTCAGAAAGTTGCAGAGACTATGACATCACATTTATGATAATTTATTGCACAATTACGGTGGCTACATCCCTGTATTTTATTTCGTGGGAAAGCATGTTTCTACTACAGTCTCAACCATTTTCTTGGCTTACGCCTGCTCGCAGAGTTACAAGTTTTGGTATAAAGCTTAGCGTGATTTTTTTCATAACACTATAAAGGTGTTTTATAGCAACTTGAGGCTGTGTAGTTCAATTGCCTAGAGAAATATTTGCACTTTAAATTGAGACTTACTGGAATTTCACAAGCAACTCACAGAAGCACTACTTAACTATTTGCTAAAAATCACACAACCYTCCACCAGATTTGACTTTAATACTACTTATGTCTTCTCAAAGAAACAAAAAGCCCAACATCCTTGGAGGAGGCAAGATTGTCATCTCCTTAGATGAATGACAATAATGCAATCACTGAAATTGAATGCAAGACTATAATTCAATAACCTCAGGTTCAAATGAAAAGGTTTGCACACCAATGTGATATTTATTGACTAGAACTGATAAAATAGTACCACGGAACATTACAAGACAACTTAAAGTAATGCAAATGATTGAAAAATTGGGTTTCATTATACTTTGGTCAGTGTTATCTTCATTCTAACCAGAAATACTTTATATTACGAGCTTAAATTAAAAGGCAATAGTAGACAGGTCCTGTAATACTATAATTACAGGACCCAACCCTTACATTTTTGCTTCTGATTCAGCAAAACTTTCACCATACAGCATACAAAGGACACAAAAGTATGTTCTACGTTATTTAACGTGGCATTTATTTGAATATGTACTAGTTAGTTTCAAGAATTGCAAAATGCATGTAACAAACAGATAAAATAAAAATATTTTCATATAGTTGTTTCCATATTCAGTTCCCACATGGTATAGTGTTCTTAAGAAATAGGTTGCCATCATTTTAGACTAGAATATATTATAAACAGGATACTGTCTTCTATCACACTCTTTCTTCCCAATTCCCTAGCATTGTTCATTACCCAAATTGCACCCCCAAGAAAGTGACTTTCATACTCCAAATACAGAAAACTCACTTCAACCCCAGCCATAGGAATCAGTAACTCCTCCCACTATTGTAGAAAGAAATGTAAATTCTTTCATTACACATAGGCAAATAGTGTAAGTAGGTGATGACAACAGAAAGGGTATCCAACCCATTCACAACTTCTAAGATGAGCTACCAGGTCCAAAATCTCTCAAACTCATCCTTCTGAGGAACTCCATCCTCTCCTTTACTGGCTGAATGAGAACAAATGGCACCAGGGAAAACCCCATGCCCCTGTGCATATGCAACCTCAGCCAGGAGAAACTGGAACATGAGGCATTCCTATGGCATGTAACAGCAGGGCTCTTTTGCTTCAATTGTCTTTTCTTAAACTGGTATTAAACTAGGCTAGAGTAATATTCTGTTGCTTTGTTTTATTGGCACAACCTGCCAAGTTTGTTTGGTTTTTGTTTTTGGGTTTGGTTTTTTTTTTTTTTTTTTGGGGGGGGGGGTTTTTTTGGTTTTTTTTGTTGGTTGGTTGGTTGTTTTGGGTTTTTTGTTTGTTTGTTTTTAAAGTCATCTGCATGGAGAATATGCTTCCCATGCTATACACTACACAGTCAGAAATCAAGGTAAGTTGTAACAGTTGAAAAGAAAGCGCGTGCTCTCTCTCTCTCTCTTTTACAAGAAAGCACAATTAAGACGTCAGTGTAACATTCAGGATGTTCTTCCCTCATCTAGCCTGTCCTAAATATATTTGACTTACTCTCACCTTCCTCCCATCTTAGTAGGAGGAGTCAGAGAAGGAAGTGAGGATGCACAGATGGATGGGAAGGTACAAAAGCAAAGTTGCCAAAACAAGGACTGGATCTTTCCTCTGCTATCTGCATTTACCAAGTTAAGTCCATTTAACAGTTCCACATGTAGTTGCAGTGTAGGAGCAGTAGCGCTCAGCACACTGTGAGGCTGGTCTATCATGATTCAAGACGAATTTTCCCCATAAAGGACAGAAACCAGCAAAGAGAGAGTGCGAGTGCATTGGGAGAGGTGGGGAGTCCCCATGGGCGTTAGCTGTGTCTTCTATGCATCATTCTGGAGTCACAGTCAATTCGAAAATAAAAACAAAATGAAGGATTTTCAAAGCTTAGAAATAAGAGTAATAATAGGAAAAGTGAGGATGACACACTCATATTTCGCAACTTTTACAAATACGGCCTAAGAGGTCCAGCAGGCTGATGGAGGCAGACCACGCGTCCCAAAGTGCCATGTTATCTGCTTGCCTTGCAGTGAAAGAATCCAAAAAATGAGCAAAGCCCTAGCGTTAGACCAGACAGTGCTTATCACAAGTGACGGGTTAATGGCAGACGCCATGTATCTCAGCAGTGTACGTACATGCAAGGTACGAGAGAGGAGAAGAGAGAAGAGGTAACACCAACAGCAGGAAGACTTGAGGCAACCTAGCTGCTACTGTTATTAACTTCAGAAGCTCATAACCCACTGTTTATACTCTGTTTTTATCATCTGCTACCATTCACCTGCTTGTCCTGATCAGCCGAGCAGCTACATCAGTTTAGAAGATTGGAAAGACAAGGAAATCAGCTGGCCACAGAAGCGTGCAGTAAGCAGCTTATCCAACCTGTACACAAGTGAATTAGCTTCCCAAGCACATTGCCAGAGGGAGCCCCCCACCTTCATAAATACAATTTCAACGTTTGGAAAGGTGCCATGAGTAAAATGTTTATTTACTGCAGGCAGGAAGAGCTACCTATGATTCAGATATTAGGAAGTGACAGGAAGGACTAAATTATGCAATTTAAAAGTAGGAAAATAAACACAAAATAGTTGCAATGAGAGGACGGAGGAGGAGGAGGAAAGGACATGAGAGACAGAAGTTTTGGATCTTCTCTCTCACTTGTGCAGGGCTGAAGCGATCACCACAGCAGGAGGCCCCCATAGGACTTCTCCACCTTTTAACCCTCATCCTAGTGCCCCTGGCCAGGGACTTTCCTCCTTAGCACTGAGTAAGAAACATCTGTCCAGCTCAGTCTCCCAGTTGGAAAGGACAGATCACAGTCTTCCTTATTCCCTATTTTGTTTAAGCAGACAGAGATTTCCGAGAGGAGCACTCCATCTGCCCTCCCCTGGAACAACAGCTACCAGAAGCAAAGGATCCAAAGGCGGACAGAAGGCAGGCTCATTTTCCAGCCAGCTAAGGGAGGTAGGAACATACTTCAGCTCTGTCAGATGCTGGTTGCAGAGACTGATAGGAAAACCTCTTCCCATAAGCAGAAAGCAGGAGAAGCACCCCGATGGGAATAGCGCTGCCTTCCCAGCAGTTGTTGGAAGCAATCGAGCATCTCAGCAGTGTTGCTTATGACTTAGCACCTCTCCTCCACAGTTTGTTAGATCAGCAGTACATATCTAGCAAAAGTTTTAAGTTTGTTAAATTGCAGTAATAGTCTGCATAATTAAACATGCCCATCCCAAGGCTAAAATAGCAAACAAGAAGATTTGCGTCAAAGTCAGTTATGGCTGCACTGTAAGAAAACGCCACCAAAGAACACTATCAAATTTATGTAATGATGGTGCCTCCCTTATATAATCAGTAAAGATCTTCCTGCCACTCTCTTTATAAATCAGACAATAAATTCCTGCTCTTTTTTTTTTTCCTGGAGCTGCAGAGATTCACAGATAAACAGAGCTGTCAGATCAAGGAAATAAGTGAAGGACTGAATTAACTTAGCACTGAAGCACACACCATAGCAGAAAACTCTGTAGTTACTTGTCCTGGGACAAAATTGCCCTGGGATGAAACCAGGGTTAAGTTTCCCAATTTACACTAATGAGTCATTTGAATGCTACTCTTCACCTTTTTATCTTTGCCCCCCGCCCCATTTCTCCCTTTCCCTCCCCAAAACTCCAGAAAGAAAAAAACAGGTTTTATCTTAGTATGCACTCAGGAGGCAGTCATTGCAAGTGTGTTGTCTGCCGACAGACCTTTAGCAGTGAAGAGTAACTTAAGTTATTTTTCATAGTCCTGACAAGCTTATGCAATTTAACTTCATCTGTGCACACAGACAACTGTATTAGATAGGTCATAACTAAGAGCGTGACATGACCTCAGCTTTGAGCTTTAAGGGCATTATTTCACACTGAGTAACAAGTCATTAGACTGCAAAACTTATCCACATAGCATGATACAAATAATTTCAGCGGTAATTGTGTAGAAACAGTAAACGGGAATGCATTAGAACATGCAAGATTCAGGAAGATACACTTATTGTTATACCTTATACCTACTCTTGCACTTCTTAAAAGTTATCTCCCTTAGCAACAGGAAAGGATTTTGTAAACAAAAAGTTTATCTGATGGCACACCATGAGAACATCACGCAGTATCACATGTAATTGAAAGAAAGAAACATTTCTKTAATGAAGAGCACCACAAGAATTCATGGAATTATATAACAGGTGATATATTCAAAAGGGGTAAGTTTTTGTCAGCTTGTGGCTTAAATCTCAAATCAAGTTCATATAGATCACTACTTTCTAGGAAAGCAGAATTGCCAGATGGGATCATGCCCATAGCCTACCTCTGACACTTCCAGCATGTCAGCAGAACTAGGAAAAGACGGGATCGCTAGGTGAACCAAAGGAACTGGTTACAACACAACACTTTAGAAGTCTCCTCTTGTCACACCCCAGACCTCCAAGCGCTCACGCTTACAGCTGGGGGATTCTCTCCAAGTCCCCTGGAATCTCCTGCATTCCCGACGTGGACACCATGTGGCAGAGCGCTCCACTGCCTCACCTGTCCCGGGAAACACCAGCCTCTCCTGTTTCAAACTGCACTCCATACCCTCCCCTCTTCCCCTCCACCTTTTCCCCCCCCCCCCCCCTTTTCTTTCCCCCCCGCCAAATTAAACTATGCAAAGACAACTTGCCAATTCACCTCAAGTCCATGCATTACTTTGACATCTTCTCTCTTAGTTGTTTCTTGATAAAAAGAACACAATACTAATCCTTACAATAACCACTAGGAGCATCAGATAAATTATCCCCACCATCTCTTTCCTAATATGCTCCTTACTTTTCAGTGTTTGCTGGGAAGGGGCAAACTTGCTGTCAGTATTTCATTGTATTTTTAAGGTTCACAAATATTTATATGCTTTTTTTAAAAATCATAACTGTTTGCTAGATTCTGTATATGGACTTTGGAGTTCATCAAGATTAACGATTGCTCACATGCTCTACACTGATTGGTTTCAAAAAGCAGCCCTTCCAAAGTATCAATCCTCCCCTGCACCATCCCAAAACCAGGCGCAGCTTCTCTACTACATCTGATCCTGCTTAAGAATCTACATGGAAACACAAACGTCAGAAAACTGTAAAAGAAACATGTATTAAGTGTGAATGGGAACATTTGTCTAGCACATTACGTGACTCAGTGCAGTTATTCTTCATACAAAAGGAAAATGACAAACTGACACGCTATTTTCAGAACTGCTTTTTTTTTTATAAACAGGTATCGTTCCATTTTGAAACTTAAAATCCATTTTTCATCTGATATCATGTGTGTATTTACCCTCTTAATAACTCTCCCAAATGGACCGTAATTCTTGTGTGTTGATTGCATCAAAGGTCTATTTGAAGGCAGGGGTATTAACTGTGTTTGAATAGCTTCCTGTAGTCTTATTCCATACCCCAAATCTAATCCTGTGAACTCCTACTGTCAGCAATAAACACCTACAGAAGGTTTATTTTGTTTTTAAATCCCAAGCCCCAGACAACATAGAAAAATAAACCAAAGTCTCTCTATTTTTGTGTTGTTTTTCTTTTTTTCCCCTTTTCTTCTGAGGCAGAAATACTGAAGAGCCTGGCGGTAGCTGTAACCCCAGAGAGAGGAACGTGCTGGCCTGCACCACTGAAACCCATCGCATTCCTCCTGGGGTGGAGACAGGCTTACCCCGGAGGAAGGCAGGCAGCAGATCTGCCATCACCCTGCCCCAAGGCTGGCTGTGCTGGAAAGTGGGTGGGGAAGCAGATTTAGTTTGTGACAGCCACTATCTCCACTGCCAYGAAGGCTTTATCTGGCGTTGTTTTCTCTTATAAAGCAGCAGGACAACCCACACGTGACCAGCTAGGCAGCTGGAAAACTCTCCTGCGGGAAACAGGCAAAGAGAGAAGGTTGCTTTCCTCCTGCTAGGCAAGGTCATCCCAACACCCTGCCGCCATCCCCAGCCAGCAGGTACAGCCACAGGCCTCGCCTGCACGTAGCCTCACGTCAAGGTTCCTCACCTGAGCTAGCCAGCGTGTGGCAGAAGACAAAAGTTACCTCCTTTTTAAAAGCAGAGAAGGCCAAGCTTTCTTCTGGCTTCCTAGAAATTCTCAGAGAAAAGAACAAGCACAGCTCCTGAAAAAGCACCGTTTTTTCAAAATCACTCCACCAATACATTGCTGTACAAATTAAGAACGAGCAAAACCTTTTCCTTTAATTCAGTTCTTGATGTGGGGCCTAAAGTCAGCTGTCCAGAAGTGACAAGCTGGTATACTAGCTTGGCACAGTCTCCTAGCAGAAGTATCACCTCTTTTTCACGGTATGTTTTTACACAGAATTATTTGTATTATTATGTACAGATATTATGTATAATAATACACAAGCCATATGGACATAACTGCCTGACTTTTTTTAATTACATGTTGTTATACCACCAGTTCCAAGAGAGACAACTATCACGCTGTCATTTACCCCAAATAACTGCCATTTACCTGAAAAAAAAGAAGAAAAGTGTGTCACCGTAACCTCAGGGAGTTTAATCCTGAAGTTGTAATTTTGGTGCATAAAATGCAATTAAATATATTCCTTCTCAGTTTAAACAAAAAAAAAAAAAAAAAAAAAAAAAAAAAAAAAAACAAACAAACAAAAAAAAGATGGTTAGAGAGTTCAACAGTTAATTCAGTCTCTTTCATCTCACAGAAAGTTACCTTACAAATATTTCCCTACTGGATACTGCTAAGGAGACAGTCAGGTACTACATAACATAAGATTATTTTTTACAACTAAAAGCAGTGTGGCATGTTTCAAAAAGCCTCAAAAGTTAATCATGAGAAACAAAACTTTTGTCAACAGCTGGAAGCAAGACCAAACACAAGCACAAAAAACAGACTACGTAACCTTTTATTGGAAGCCTTTTTTTTTTTTTAAAAAGTTCAAAAATACAACTAGCATATTGCACTGAGCAATATTTACAAAGCTAACACTATTTGTACAACTATGAACATTTTTCCTAAAATAAACAAGCCAGTGAATTCATAAAAGAGGAACCACAATAGCCTAATAAAGAATTGATAAAGGGGGAGTTGAGAATAAACAATACTTTATTTTTGGTCTGGAGATGGCAGAATCTTCCCCCCCCNAAAAAAAAAAAAAAGAATGTAGTACTGCCTTAGAAACATTTGTTTGTACATATGAGGAACTGAATTCACATTAGAGTCCCTAAAACAGCAGCCAATTACATTGGACTAACAATATTCACCTGTACACAACACATACCTGCCTTGACAAGATTATCCCTTTCTGTCTGATCTTTCTGCCTGCCTTGCTCAAGTAATTTGCATGACATAAGGTCTGTCCCTCCTAATGAAATACTGCAATTAAATTGCAACAGTTGAAATTGCTTCTATCGGCAATAAAATGATTAGTCATTGAAGCACGGAAAATTTTAAGGTCATTTTGAAAAAGTCTCAAGAAGTCCGTCACTGCAACACTACAAAAGAAGTTGAGATGAAAGAAATAAGGAGGCGTACCTTTGCTTTAGGTTTATTTGCTCTAAGTCGAAACAAAACTTGCACCTCATCAGTTGTACTCCCCTTCTTGATTTAAGAAAATATTTCACCCAATATAGCTTGGTGACATCTACTTTTAGACTAGAAAAAGGTGATAGCAAGACTGAAGAAGTATGAGCTACCCAAGCCAGAGCCATCTACAATACAAAAGATTACTCTCTCCCTTAAAATTACTACATTTTGAATCACTGATGTTCCTTTTACTTTTTGCCAAGACTTTTGTCAAAGCCATGAGCCAAATTTAACGGGAAATAAATGTGTTCTAAATGTCCATAAGAGATTACATTTTATTCTAATTATCTGATCCAAAAGTCATGTCAAAAAAAGACAAAAACATCCATGCCTCAGAAGTGTCCAAACCATCATTCCAAGGTTTTTAAATTTTAAAGAGAGAGAAAAGGACACCAGAAACAGTTTTGTGTCTGTCACTTTCCTCTTTCTAAATAAGGGACTGTTGAATACCAAAAAAGATGAATGAAAATGGAAGGATTATCTCTCATCTGGAAAAGCGACCTGGTCAACCAAAGGCCTCCAGAATTGATGTTCATTTTGACAGTCAAGGCCTATACTTTTTTTTTTTTTAAAAAAGCTAAACTGTCCAATAAAAACATTCATTTCTCAATATATCCAATTCACATTTATTTCACACAGCTGCTTTGGGCTTACGATTGACTAAGAGGCATGCAAAACAAGGTCATCTGCGTATAATTGCAAGTTAAATTCATGGTATTTCATTATTTCCTCTGGTTAGTACGTATGTTGCTTCTACTGAATGTTCAATGCTGCAAGACTTTGTGCATACATGGAAGAGCAGCTACCATGCAGCATCAAGAAAGTGGGAGACATTAATTTGTTTTTTCACTTCCTTCCTCTGCTCCCTGTTAGTTCTTCATTGAATTGTAATCCCCTGCGATTAGCTGCACCAAATCTTATTAATACACCTACCAAAAGACAGAAGCATAGTGAAAGAGTACCTGTAAGCTGCTATATGTCCAACTGAGAATGATCTTCAACATCAAAAAGTCAGAATTTGACTATTTCCTCATCTCTCAGCTATTATGGTCCCAAATTAAGCATTACTATTTAACAGCTGTTAAGAAAAATTGTTCATATCAAGAAACATCTTTAGAATATCTGGCTTATTTCATACGTGCAGCAGTTCACGTGCGCTTTAAGAGGAACGGGACAATTTCAGTTACTTGAGTCTCCGACTATTCCTATCTACACCAAGAAAAGAAGCGTTCAGGCAGTTCAGGTACTGTCTGACCATCCAAGCTCAGAAACATTTAAATTAACAATGTACATCAGTGTGGTATGCTACATGAAAATTAGAATAACTAGTGGAAGAGACTTATCTTACTTAGCACATGTATATTAGACTTCCTAATCTGTTTTATATACTGTCACCTGCTCTCACCCTCTGAAACCATCCACTGGTAATTAATTCAGGGCATACACCATAGATCAAGCACTGACACTGCTGTAGCTTTGGCAGCAAAGTCAACACCAGCTGCTAATGTCCTGTCAAAGATGATAAATACCTGTACGATGAGTTCCATGCTCCTCAAGTGAGACTTACACCCAAACAGCAAGCTTAGGAGGTAGGTATACCCCCAAAGTCATACGCGAGATCGTTTCAGTATCTTCAGTCGGCACACAAAACAACACAACTTTCTTCCATAATCAACAAAAGCATTATGTTTAGTCATGCTTTCGAATTCATGGTTTAGGATTTACATGGGTTTAAACCCACGTTTAAAAATATCAAAAGTCAAAATACTGCTTCCTGCACAGTGCATAGTAGAAGGGAAGGGACAGACTTCCTTCCAGAAGGAAAGGTTTCTTCACGAACACTGATTCCCGCAAGGTCTTCAGCAACTCCTGGAGGAGCACAAGCACAATCAAGTTCAGAATATTATGATGTTACTTGATTACACTCATCTGTCTTGAGTTAACTTGACCCAGCTCTACAGGGACAGCACTGAATGATGTCAAACAAGCTCCTCTTGGTTTTTTTCTGTAAACCAACTGGCTTCTTACATTTGCTCACTATGTTTATGCAAGATCATAAAAAAAAGCTTTAACGCAAACAGGTGCCTTCCAGAAAAAGGGCTTTTGTCAGGCACTGCAGCTTCTACCAGATTACAACTATTCTGCTGAATAAAACATTTCTTAACACCATTACATATCTTAGCACGTTTAAGTATTACTCAAGACAGAAGAGGCACCTATGTGATTAGTGCCAAAGAGCAACTGCCAAACAAAACCACAGTAAAATATTCCACTTCTATTGCTTTTGTACCTATACCGTCTTAGCCTATAGTTCAAACATCAATAAGTAGCTTAATAGTCTGGCACTTTTTCAGTCACCATCTACAACTGAGAATATTAGAATAACTAAGAGGATGCTATATGTAGCCCTGTCTGAATTATATCAGTGCCTCTTATGTCCTGGGGAGATCAAGCCTATTTCTCATTTTTAAACTCTTTGTTTTTAAATAATTAAATGCACAATCAATAGGAACAGTCAAATAACCGAAGGATTTTTAGTAATAACTACATCAAAATGAAGGTTTCCTAATTTACTTTCAAAATCATCTTACGAACTCTCATAACTACAGGAAAGCCTATCAGATACAGAAAAATCTGAACCAACTTACCCGAAAAAGTGTTTTTTCCTTTCCCAATATAGTTTATGCGAGATGTTTTTGAGGAAGTTTTACCTTTTATGAAATAAAGTGTATTTCACTCTAAGTGGAACATGTTAGAATACTGAGAATTATTATATTGCATCAGTAGACTTTCTACAAACCAGTTCCATAAACTGACCATCAACGCTAAAATCCTGATTTTAAGCACATCCAGTTGTCATACTGAGCTCCAGCCACCACCCAGACGAAAGCGTAGTAGCTCTAGGAGAGAATTTAGAAGACTTATTCCCATTCCCTCAAGCTYTTCTCCCTTGCTTTACCAAGGACAGCTGTGTTTAAATATCTGGTGGTTTCTTAGCATAATGGCAGTAAAAAATCCTCTATGCTGCTACCACAAAGAATCAGCTATTTTAACTGGCACGTGCACAGCAGAACTGCAACGTAGCAGAAAACCACGAAGCCAAGGTTTACTATCATTTTTTAAAGGACAGACGGAGAGAAAGGGGCTTTCCAATTACATCTTTAAAAATAAGGGGACCAGAGCAGAAAAAGTACAGTAGGTTAAGGTGAAGGCATAAACGCTTGCAAAGTTGAAGGCAACAGAACAAGCGAGGAAAGAAAATATTAGAGGGTAGCAGAAGCTGTGAAATGTCGCAGTCCTCCATCCCTATGCACAAACAAGTTCTTTCATGTACTCGTGCAACCACTGCATAGGCTGTAGAGACCTGTGTAGGATTTAGTCCCAGCTCCCTTCCCCTTGTTCTCTACTAAATCCACATCCTCATCTCTGACCCCCAGCCAACACCAAAAGTTACCTGTATTTTCCAGAGATCTGCTGCTGGAAACGAACAGTCTATTCCAGCAAACAAACTGTTCTGAATACCAGCTCCAGGGAACCAACACCAGGTGCCAATGGTTATCAGAAAGTTACTTCCGTACCAGAAACGCATGAACGAGACATGAAAATAGGACTCCTTTTAAGGGGGGAAAAACATCCATGGCATTAAGGCATATATTCAAGGAAATCTGATTTTTCCACCTGCAGGACAGGGTTGGTTGGGGTGTTTTTCTTTTTTTAGCCTCAAAATGATTGTAAGCTAACTTTAATACCATGTCCAACTGTTTCAAACTAAAAATTGAAGTCCCTGTGAAACATATGTCTACGTACTAGCTTCAAAGTGCTCCTTTTCACCCTTCTTAAGAACTGAAACCATATTTAACTGCAATTTCAGACTTTTTATCTCCCTTCCCAGATGGTAACCTGGATTTGCCCCAACATTTGCATGCAAAACCTAATAGAGCGTGAAGTTACAATTTTCCATATATATATGTGAAAAGTATGCTTTGCAGAAAAGCAGTTTCCTATTGAAATCACTTTCCCATCTTTTCGTCTGGTGCAGCCTCTTGAAATATCACCAGTATAAAATACGGCTTTAAAAAACACAGCTCTTCTGTGCCTTCGCCTAAGCATAGAATTACAGAGAGCATAAGCCAACACTTCAATCCCTGCACTCAGCTAAAGTTCATCGTCTTAAGTACGTCGACTTTTTGTTTGCTTGAAGATGGTGATCATGATGTCAAGGTCATTTTTAGGTCTTTGAAGTGAGCGCAAACCTTTAGCCTACAACTGATCAGGCACTACAGACAAGCAGGAGGAATTTTACTTAAAGTCCTCCTTTAAACTGTACCTTTCTTTTATACAAGCAGAAAACAGTCTAAAAGAACGTGCAAGATTTAAACTTACGACCTTATGGCCTACAGCGCATGCAGATGCTAAACCAAGTCATGCTCATATAAGCTTGCCGTACTCCGATACTCTGCCTCCTCAAAAAGCAGATCCCCCTTTCAAGTGAAAATTAAGGAATTACTTCTTTAGGACGGGGAACCACTTGACCAACTCTGTAGTCAGGGTTTTCCCCTCAAAGATTCTGACATTATTCCAGTATGGAAGTGGAGCTATAAATACACCAAAAGGGCAGTTACATGGAAAAAAGCTAGCATATTTAGGGACTGATTTATGGTATCGATTTAGGAGGGAAAACTCTTGCTTACAACTCTGTCCATTAACAGACGGCATAACTGTACATGATTTAGAGTTTGAGCGGGAAATTTATTCAACTTTAAAAACATTAATACTGCTCTTAATTCCTACACACTGGTAAAGCGGCATCCTGTGACTATACACATACACATGGAAGATCGGCCAAAAATACAGCCCGTGTCCAATTCGGCAGGGAAGCACAGCCCTGCCATGACCCATCAGGACGTTCTCTTTGCAAGTCTGATCCTGTGTCCTTCGCATGAACAGGATTTTTGCCATTGGGAACCAGAGAATGGGCTGTCCCAAATACTATTTTTTAAATTAAAAAGAGTCTCATTTCACCAATTTCCTGGCATTTAAAAAATTGTCCATAACAGCAACCGTTCTTCGAGAAGTTGTTGTTAATCGCTAACAGATGAAAATAACATGGTCACATTAAGACCCACATTCACAGATTCTCAAAACGAATCTGAAGATTTAGCTGTTTAAAAAAACAAAACAAAACAAAAAAACCAAAACCACAACAAAAAAA